>CM038215.1:156633693-156707661 GCA_021442155.1 Cymbidium sinense
AAAGCATGAATTTTGATGTACTTTTGAAATAAAATTGCATCAAAAAAATTCAAGATCATTGTCTACTGATTTCAATGGATTTATAATCAAATTGAACATTTAAATAAGGCATACCTAATAACACAAAGAGCAACCTATTTTGAATTGAAATGATCCTGAATTAAACACTTAAGTTATAATAGGAACCTTCAAATAGAGTATGAGTCAAGCTAACTTGTGAGCTAGCTCGACTCGCTCGATAAATAGCTTATGAGCCAAACTCGTAAAAGTTAAACTTGAGTCTCCTCTCTCGACCCATTAGCTTACAAGCTTGCTCGTTTAAATATATTAATATAAAATTCACTTAAAATATGTTAGAATCTAAAAATTTAAATATAAAAATATCAAAAATGTTTAAAAATTATATTTACTTTTCTTTTATTAAATTTTATTATGTTTCTTAATTTATCAAATTTTTTACTTTATTACAAAATTGTAGATGATGATAATAATAATAATAATAATAATAATAATAATAATAATAATAATAATAATAATAATTATTATTATTATTATTATTAAACTCTAATGCTTTAAATTTTTAGTTAATTACAATAACTCAAATACAACTTTTAAAATTAATTAGTTAATAAAATATGTGCAACCTATCATATTATCTTTCAATCAATTCGTATTAATTATAATCATTAAAAGAAAGAAAATATACTCTTAAGGCCATTAAACTATAACTTTCTCTAATAATATCATCAAGACAATAATATAATATTATTAATATGACGAAAATTCTAGTAGACGAATCTTGATGTCAAAAGCAAGTTGTTCCTCAGTTGAAACTAGTCGAGATCAAGTACTTGAAATATCATTGAAAACTTTGGGATATCAGTTAAATCCTTAAATAGCTCTCAAACATGGAGTGTTTATAGTCAAATCGAGCATCTCGACGAGCCGGATCTAACGAGCCCAAGATCTCATAATTTTGACTTCATTTGAGCATTCAAATACTTAAAATACATCAAATGATCAAAGGAATCATTTTGAGCCGTCGATGGAGGTGTGGTTGATTTTTCATGTATTTACAGACGCCTCCTCTATAAATAGCCATTCATTCTTCATATGAGGGGAGCCCAAGCAAGATAGAGGAGAGAGCTCCAAAGCTTGAAAGTCCTCCAAGCACAATCGTGCCACCACCAGACGGTTGTCAACCACCGCCGCCGGTCGCTGCCATCAACCGCCGCCGCTGATCCTCACCGTTGTCAATCTCCGTCGGTCTCCATCATGACGACCTTCATCGTCAGTCGCTGTTTCTCGTTGTTCACCATCATCTGTTACCACTAGCAACTGTTACCACCTGAACATGACTACATAGCTGTTGTTCCCTTCTCATATATAATTCTATAATCCCATTATCGGGAAGATTTTGTACTCAAACGTGGTGAAAGCTTTTCTTGGGCTAGGCCCCGTGATTTTTCCCTCTTTTCGAGATTTTTCACGTAAAAATTTCTAGAGTTTTCTTGTTCACTCTTTAAATACCTGTGTGTGTGCTATATTTCATAACAAGGCTAAGGCATAAAATTTTACTCTACCATAACTGGTTTTCTAGCACGCAACAATTTGGCGCCGTCTGTGGGAAAAGAACCCCTCAATCACAATTTCTGTGAACACCCGTGTCATGAAGCAGATACTGTAGCTCGCTCTAATTCTGTCACTCTCAAAACCAATCCTTGAACCAAGGACTTTTCGCCTCACTTCCCCGATAGCGTGACCTGTGGAAGCGCGACAGGAATCTCTTTAGAAGATCGTGTGCACCAAATGGAAGAGTCTCAAAATGAGATGATCCGACTTTTGCGAGGAACATAACCCTCTGTGGCAAACACATCTCCCCAAGATCGATCGTTAGCGGGAGGTCAAAATGCTAATCTCACGATGATGAAGTTCCTCTTCGGGATGATCGATCTCTCCACGCGGTTCTCTTCATCGTCACCGACAGCGAGTGCTAATCCAATTATTGGTAGGTGGCACTCTCGTCTGTTGACTCCACTCGTCATGTTATACGTGCGAATTAATTAGCAATGCAAACACATTTCACCTTGAAGATAGAAATCATCCTCCCCTCACGCTATGAGGAGTCATCACCTTTAAAGCTATTCTTCAACATCCTATTCCCGTAGGTTTCAAGCTTTCGAGCATTGATTCCTATGATGGGGCAACTGACCCATATGAACATATCAACCATTACAGGACCATCATACATTTCCAATGAGCTCTTGACACACTGCTTTGTCAGGTCTTTTATGTTTCTCTCAAGGGCAAGCTCGCACTTGGTTCTACTCCCTTCCAAGGGGATCCATCCGTACCTTTGACGAACTTGCCAAGATTTTTGTGGGACAGTTCATTGCATATGGTAGCTACACGTTTATTATGCAAGATTGTAACCTCGCCCTTTATAATGACATTTTAAACAAGGGGGTCTGGTATACGGGAACCAATGGAATGGGCCCTAACTGCATCCTCAAGCTACAACATGATGGCAATCTCGTCATCTACAATAATAAAGGCAAAGTTGTGTGGGCTAGCAACACCAGTCACAATAGTTGGAATTCTTATAGTCTTATCCTCCAAGAAGATCACAATATATCATCTATGACAAAGACCTTAACCCTATTTGGCGCATCCATACTTAATCCTTAATAAAATATTTTATCTATATTCATATAATTTAAATAATATGGCAATATGATGCTTATAATATTCCCAATACACAAGTTCCTTTGAAATGTTATGTTATGTTACATTATGAGTAAAAGATGAATTATGTTTGACATTATTAGTGAAAAGAACATCTTTTCAACATTTATAATTAACCCCTCTTCATTTTTTTTTTAATTAGTTGTTTCTTTTATATTCTTTGTGATTAATTTGATGAGATTGATATAAATTATAAATCATAGCAACTATTCAATTTTTCAACAAATGTATAAACATTTTAATGTAACTCTATGTTTAATCCTTCTAGTTTACTTATTAAAATTTTTAACTTTTTTATCATATATAAAGTCCATAATTTTATGGACATAAAATTTGACACATTTTGACCTTATTTTCCATATAATAGTCACATATACCTCATCATCCTAACAAAATCATTTATAAAGTCACTTTAAATGTAATTGTCACTCCTTATTATCACAAATCATCATTCCTCTATTTCAATCACTAATAAATTTCTACGAATGTATGAATAATTAAGTTGCAAAAAATAAAGATATTGCGGTAGCCCCCATTTTTTGGCCGTATCGGGATTATCCGGTGTCGTATTTTAGCGTACTTGGTTTTGTTGGAAAGGTAATGAAAAGTACTACAAATTTTATGTTGACAACTTTCGATAAATCTCTCCCAGGTAGCTGCAGTTTTTGTGAATGTATGAATATTTAAGTTACAAAAAATAAAGATATTCGCGTCCGGTTTTGGTCTATCGGGCTCATCCGTGTCGATTTTAGCTTGGTATCGTTGGAATGGTAATAAAAAGTACTACAACTTTTACATTGACAATATTTGATGATTCACGCCTGGATAACCGAAATTTTTGGGAATGTATGAATATTTAAGGTGCAGAAAACATATATATTGCGGTAGCCCCCATTTTTTGGCCGTATCAGGCTCATCCAGTATTAGATTTTAGCGTGTTTGGTATCGTTGAAAACGGAATAAAAATTTCTATAACTTTCACCTTGATAATATTTGTTAATGATAATATGACGTATATCAACATAATGATCAATGTTTGCTAACAGCTAATTTTTATATCCATCTTTTTTACTTTTTAATCTCCTTTGTTATTTGAAAAATGTCCTAATCAACCACTATCATAATTTAACTTCTCGCATTTTCAATTGATTGTCTCTTGATGCTAATCTACATAACTATGCTGAAAACTTTTTAGTTATAATTTTGAGATTATCTTACCTTAATTTATAATAAACTTAAAATTAAGATAATACAGTATGACAACATAGATTAAATGATATCAAGAACACTAGAATGTGTCTAAATAAACTTAAAATAAGTATTTAGAAACATAATTAACTATGACTTGATGTTACTTTTGGGAGAGAAGATCTACATCATTTAAAATTTTATATCCTTTTAATCAAAAAAGAATCTTGATTGGATAAATGCATAGTTTAAGATTACTCAATTTATAGTTTATTAAGTCATTGTGATACCTCAAATCATTAATAATTAAGGTAGATATTTTAGACATTAGAGTTTCATCTCTTACATATATTGTTGTTGCCTATTTGCTCGTTAACTATCACTAACTTTATTATTTGGCACATATTATTAATTATTATTAATGTCTATTATTCATCACCGAGATGATCATAAATTACATAAACATCTTTGCCACCATCATCCTTAAGCTACTATCATCTTATAATATTATTCAAAATATTATTGCATAATGGTATAATATTTATATATAATAAATTTTTTTTATAGATATTGCATAGTTAAAATAGCAATTGCAAGTTTCATAATAAGATATAAACTCTAAAAATAAAATTTATGATATTCAGATAACATGCATGAAAATAAATCTTTTTTATATAGGAATCAATATAATTTTCATGAATTTATGAGCTAATAAATTAAGATAATATTATCAATGTTAGTTAATATTTCATTGTAAATAATAAAAGATATTTACGAGCACATTTATAATAAGAAATTGAATATCAAAGATAAGACTACTACTAATATATATATATATATATATATATATATATATTTAATGTAATTCCTCTAATAAAGAAGAATATATTTGACCTTTAAAACATAAGAGATACTTACCTCAAGTTATAACATACAAATCCATGCTCTTTTGGAATCCAAAGTAACTATATCCTATGTGTTAATTCAAAGGTGCTAAATAATATGAATTTCTAATTACAAACATACAAATAAAGAAATTATAAACTAACTCCTTCTTTAGCAACCTATTACAAACATACAAATAAAGAAATTATAAACTAACTCCTTCTCAGTTAGGCACTTATAGGCAACTAACTTAGGTTATACCACACTCAAGTCAAATTAGTATTTGCCATCTACCCTTAAGATCTTTAACTACAACTTTCTCCAATAAAATCATCAATCCCGTTATCTAGCATGTCCAAAATGGAGAGTAGATGGAGAAGAGCTCTTATCCCACCGACAAGTCAGATTTGACAAATCAGCCAATCCCGTTATCTAGCATGTCCAAAATAAAGCATCATATTATTGACAAATCTTGTTAAAGCTCCATAAGCCACTGAAATCGAAGCTGAAGTGATCCAAGATCTGTGACATGCCCAAAGGGTCAACTAGTTTTCAACTAACATGACTCGCTCCATGCACGAATCACATTTGTTGGTGGGCATTTATTGACCTCAATATATTTAGATAGGGGATTTACTCTATAGCTTCATTGTAGCTCTATGAGCGGTAGTTTTGGAGTTTACCCCCTTTAAGGACCATGTAATCTTTTTTTGTAGCAATAAAATCCCCCCCCATATGGGGTTTTCCAAAAATAAATAAAATAATAATAATAATAAGTAATCCAATTATCATATTAAAGACTTGTGGTCTATAATTATGTGCCTCATATAATGCTCAATTAATACACAACTATTACATATTAATTATGAAATAATATATATTATTATAATATTATATCAATCTATAATAATACATAATATTCTATATACAATAATTTTACGTATTAATTGAACAGCATATAATATTATGATATTAAAATTTGAATATAGATTTACATTTTGAACTTTATATGTAATAATTTTTAAATAAAGAAAGGAGACGATGAAGATTAAGCACACATCATCTAATTGGACTGACATAATAGATGCCGTATACATTGAAGTACTGCTTTCCACTTGCAAGGGAAGTGATCAATCTTTGAAAGATCCTTCAATCCATTTGTTTTAAAGGAAAGTCAAACATTAGATTATTAATTTTCATGGAAAGGGATTTTTTATTATTTTTTAATAAAATTTTGATAAATTTAAAAGTCATTAATATATATATATATATATATATATATATATATATATATATATATATATATATATATATATATATATATATATATATATATATATATATATATATATATATATATATATATATTTCATTAGTTTCTATGTTTCATTGTTTTTTCCCATATATTTCTAAAATTCAGATCAAATATTAGAGAGACATCAAGTGAAATTAATTTGAATTGATTAAAATTAATTAATCGATGAATTTAATTTGAATTGTTTAAAATTAATTAATTTAATTTAAAATAAACTAAAATTGAAGGTTAATGGTGTTTTGAGTTGGATTTTAAAAGGAAAAAAAAATATTACACCATCTATATTGTCTCTTCTTCTGACAAATTTGATAAGGTTTAACTTAGCTTTCAAAGGAGATTGTTGTAGTTTGCAAACTTGATTATTTTGGTGAATGTGTCAATTATTTGATTGGTACATAGCATTATATATCTGTTTTATTGGGCGACCCAATTAAGTAAATACTGTGAATCACCATTTGAAAAACTCAATTACATCAAAGGAATTCATTTATATTTAATAATTATGACTTCAACAAATCAAAACTTATATATACACGATCAATAATAAGTAAATTATAAATGCAAGAGAGGACATTAATTCCCAACAAACTACCATGGCCTCCTCTTTCAACTCGACTATGATCCTCCTCCTAATCGTTATAGTCATGATGAGCCTTAGAACAAAGGCGAACCCTCTTGGCGCTAGTATGGAATCCGGGCAAAGATTGGGGCCGGGGGAGTCCCTTGCATATGGTAGCTACACGTTTATTATGCAGCAAGATTGTAACCTCGCCCTTTATAATGACATTTTAAACAAGGCGGTCTGGTATACGGGAACCAATGGAATGGGCTCCAACTGCATCCTCAAGCTACAACATGATGGCAATCTCGTCATCTACAATAATAAAGGCAAAGTTGTGTGGGCTAGCAACACCAATCACAATAGTTGGAATTCTTATAGTCTTATCCTCCAAGAAGATCACAATGTCGTCATCTATGACAAAGACCTTAACCCTATTTGGTCCACCGGCATCCATACTTAATCCTTAATAAAATTGTTTGTTATCTATATTCATATAATTTAAATAATATGGCAATATGATGCTTATAATATTCCTAATACACAAGTTCCTTTGAAATGTTATGTTATGTTACATTATGAGTAAAAGATGAATTATGTTTGACATTATTAGTGAAAAGAACATCTTTTCAACATTTATAATTAACCCCTCTTCATTTTTTTCTTGATTAGTTGTTTCTTTTTATATTCTTTGTGATTAATTTGATGAGATTGATATAAATTATAAATCATAGCAACTATTCAATTTTTCAACAAATGTATAAAGATTTTAATGTAACTCTATGTTTAATCATTCTAGTTTACTTATTAAAATTTTTAACTTTTTATTATCATATTAAAAGTCCATAATTTTATGGACATAAAATTTGACACATTTTGACCTTATTTTTCATATAATAGTCACATATCCTCATCATCCTAACAAAATCATTTATAAAGTCACCTTTAAATGTAATTGCCACTCCTTTTTATTATTGGACGCACTCGTTTAACGCATTCATGTGTACCCTCACTCATTATCACATTGTTCCATATCCTTATCATCACAAACAGACCATCATTCCTCTATTTCAATCACTAATGTGCCCATCATCTTATGCTCTCATTCTAGTCATGCCCCCATTTTGCTTGCTCCTATATGCTTGTTGTCACACAAACTTGCATCATGCTCGATTAGCATTTTTGTATTATTCACAACTTTTTATTCATTCTACTCATCCATTCAATTGCTTGACCTTATCACCTGTAAATTTGCGACCGGAATTTTTAAGGGTTTCATTCATTTTAATAGAAAATTATAATCATATTGATTAAAGGCTTTCTATTGTTGAATTACATTTATTATAATCTTAAAGAAAAGTCTAGAAAATTAATTTGATTTCTTAAAATTAATAATTTAATAGTTAATATCTCAAGCTATATATATCTTCAAAACTATGCTCTTCCCTTCAATTGGTCAACAATCAAAATTTAATTACTATCCTTTTTTTTATTTAAAATTATTGATTGTTTTTTTTATTTCTTGACTTTTAAGTGGCTCGTTGAATGACTAAATTAGCTTACAAAGGAGATTGCTGTAGTTTGTAAACTTAATTATTTGAATTATGACATTATATATTCTCTCTAGTCGTCGATCTTTCAAATAAATAAATAAATAAATTGTGCTCGCCAGGTGTGAGAAACCACCTCAGCCCTCTTCTTTGTATTTAGTTGTCATTTTAAATTAAGTAAATTTTTTTGTAATTTATTCGTGTATTGATTAAAACTATTTTTCTTCTCAATTTTTGCCATTTATCTGTTGTTTTTCATATGCAATAAAAAAATTATATATTAAAATAAGAAAGGCTAATATCTATGACAAAGTTATAAGTGATAATATTTAATTTTGATTAGCTAAAGCTATTCTGTTTGTTTGTGATAGAAATTACAGAGTTTTGATCTCTTGAAGTTTAATACAAACAACATATTATCAGAATAATATTAAATATATTTCATTAATATTACATTAAATGGAGTTACCCGTAACAAATCATAATGACCTCAAAGGTAAAATTTTCTTTAGCATTTACAAAGGAAATTATAATCACTATGTTCTCTTTCTTTGAAGGATAAGAATTACAAAGTCGTTAACTTCTTATGATGTGATGATGAAGCCATGACAACATTATATGTGGAATAAAAGGTTGTGGAAGCAGCGAATTAGAAAATAGAAAATGGGCATTTACAAAAATTATATATGGGAATCTTTATAGACCGAATTAGTCTATAATATTTATAAATATTTATATATATATATAAACGAAGAACCCATACATCTAGCACACAAGCAAGATATATGGAATGAAAAAATGGGCATTTACAAAAATTCTGCTTTGGTGAGTTACGTGCTCTTAGTACTCTTGGTGGGCACCTTTCCGCCAAATTTTCTTGATTCGAAGGTCTCTTTCATAAGATCATGACCCCTGAGTAGAAATACAAGAACATCAATAATGCAGATGCCTAAAGACATTGTTTATAAAAATAGTAAGTTTGTGTTCTTTACCTTCTCTTCCTTTAAGAATACTTGTCACCCAAAAAGAGATTCCAATCATTGTGCGCTCTTTCTTTTGAACGACAAGCACAACAAAGCAATTGACTTCTCCTCTTATGATGTGATGATGAGCTCATGGCATCATCGTAGGTGGAATAAAATGAGGTAGAAACAACAATTAGGGGTGATGAATAGAAATTGGGCATCTACTTGAGTAATGAGCTCCTATGACTTACATCCAACTGATCCTACTCGCAACACATATGAGATCGCTAATGGCATTACTTATCAGTAGTTCAAAATATGCTAGACTCGTTTTAGGTTGAGATTGCCCTTACTATAATGAATGTATGCATTGTTAGCTAATAGGCTACCATTTATATAGGCCAAGAATTTTCAAATTATATGTTTATTCATCTATGAAAAATCCATCAACTTTTAAAACCTAGAATATAAACATCTCTAGATAGTATTCCATCATTTTAAAGACAATCATGATATTTTTGAGATTATGAAGGAGAATGTGAACTCACCATTAGAGTTGGTATTCATTATATTTAGTGACAATCAATAATGATCAGCAACAACTATAATAATAGTCTACAGTGATAGGTAGATCATAATAATAATTTTTTAATAACTAAAAATTCTAAATTTTATTTTGGATATTTTGAAAAAAAAATTTATTTACTTTTAAAAAATAAAATACTCAATTTTAAAATAAAATAATGATAACAATGCAAAATAAGATCTCTTATAAGTTATAGATTAATCTCAAAATCATACATAAATATCAAATTAATTTTTGAAACCATAAATATATATTAATATATTTTAATTATTCAAAGTATAATCAAATTAATATGTTTTATTATTGTCTCTCTCGAGTCAATTCCTTTTAAATTTTAAATTTGGCTTAATTAAAATTTTAATTTGTTAATTAGGAATTTTTAAAAAATTTATACGGCAGCGAGGCAATGTCCGTCAAGCAGTGGCCCATTAAATGGCGAATATCTTTAATTTTATTTTAAAAAAAACTAAACACACAAGGTAGTAGTCTTTTGGCCATATCGATCATATAGTCTTCGGCGTGCTTAGTATCGTTGGAAAGATAATAAAAAATTCTACAACTTTTATGTTGATAACTTTCGATGAATTTCTCCCGTGTAGCGGTTTCTAATGTATGAATAATTAAGTTGCAAAAAATAAAGATATTGTGGCAACCCCTTTTTTTTGGCGATCGGATTATCTGTCGTTATTTAGCGTACTTAGTATCGTTGGAAAGGTAATGAAAAGTACTACAAATATCATGTTAACAACTTTCGATAAATCTCTCCTAGGTAGTCGCTTTTGTGAATGTATGGATATTTAAGTTGCAAAAAAAATAAAGATATTGCAGCGACATTTTGGCCTTGGCTATCAGGTCAACTTTTCATCATCCTTTCTCCTTAGCAACTTTAAGGACTCGATACACTCTTTCATATAAAGTTTAGAGTTCTCTCACTAGAGAAGTTGGAACCTGACATTATCGAGTCCAGAAGGACTATTTGATTTGAGTGTTATTCCACTTTACCCATCATAGTCAACTTGTTATGGGTTGGAACACTCGCATTTGGTTTCACCGTTGGTTGTACAACTTTTTTTATTTTAATAATGGTCATTGAGCATGCAGTCGTATTTCTCTTTTCTCTGCGCTCGGGTTAGCTTGTTTCCAAATGAGGAAGATTTTGTGTTGCCACTTCTTCTCGAAGCTTTGGCCTCCATATTTTTTTTCTGGGACCTTTGAGATTCGAACATGCGGTTCGTGTCACCGATGTTCACCGTGTAGGACTTCCTCTCTCGAGGTTTCGCTCTCCCATTTATTTTTCTTTCTACCGGGACCTTTCGGTAGTGGATTCCTGGATGCGATGTCTAAGTGTCACGCTCTGATGCTCACCGTGCAAAACTTATTTAGAATGATCTTGAGTTCTTACTACCGTTGATAGTAGTTTCTGTAGTGGAGCATTCTTGGCTTCTCTGATAATTGGCCTTTGATATCTCTTCTTCATAATGCCTTTTCCTTTGATAACCTTCAGAACTCTATGTGCTCGAGCAGATAGAGTTTCATGTTGTTTCTTGAGGAAGGTGATTTCGCTCAAAAATATCATTTAACATCACTAGTAGAGCTATTCCTTTTCACCCAACTCAAAAATTTCAAATTTATTGTGGGGTAAAAATACTCGCGTCTGATTGTAAGGTTAGTTGTATGACTAGTGATTCAGACAACAACTACTGAGCTCCAGTTTAGTTTTTCTTCTTCTTTGCCTTCTACTCAATTTTCCTCCAGAAGAGGAGGCTTCAATATCATACCTTTATAGTGCGAAAGGTTCAATTGACAGAGTAGTCGCATTCAAAGGTATGACTAAAATTTTTTGCTCAATGACGGTTCTTTCAGCACTGGCATCTCAAAATGACCAAATCTTTCAAATACAAACGCTCTCTTTTGAGGAACCTCAGTAACAGTAGTGGCCATTCCAGTTGTCCTCCTCCTTTGCATTGATTGGTGTGTGCAATATGTAGGTGCTTCAAGTAGAGGATTATTTGCAATAGCAATGACTGTGAAGTCTATACTTCCAGATTCAAAAGTAGCTCCAACATCCCCAGTAATGATTACATCAATAATCAGATGAATATTGGCTCCGTGACCTAGTTGCATGATGAACAGTGCTCTGAAGGTCAATCGATATACAGAACAAATAAATTAGTCATAAGAATATGATTGATTTAAATTTAATTTCATTCATAATTGATTTTAAATTTTATCTTATCATGCTCCACAACTACTATATCTCAAATTGACCAAAAAAGATGGAAAGAGAAACATATCCCCACGGAGTCGTGAATATATGAGCTCCGAAAATTCGCCACCGACCTCTCGATTAAGAAGAGTTATTTAAATGTGTTGGTGTAATTTTCAGAAGGTAGATGAATAGTACATAAGACACTACCCAGAGATTTTTCCTTCATTTTGTGAGGACTTTAGATCTGGTTTCAGGTTTCCTATAGGCACAAGCACCTATAATTAATTACCCCCCTCAATGCTGAGAGAGAACTTTCGATTAAGGCTAGTCATTAGATCACTTAGTGAGTAGCGTATAATAGCAGCATGTGGAGTTTTAGAATTTAGGTTATGAATTTATGAAATTCATTATATTTAACTTAAAGCAGATGGTTGGGGAACGATGACGCGCCCGATCAAGATCCCATGGTTCCGTCATCCCGGGCTGTCGTGGTCCCTAGTCTACTTAGTCAAAGGAGGTTCAACCTAATCAAGGATCCTTGTCAAGAACACATGGGTTACGCCGCCCAAGGTGTCCTTGTAGATCTGGAGTATGTCAAGGGGACAAATATAAGTCAACCTTAACTAATAGAGGCTTTTACCCAATCAAAATACATTATATAGTTCATAACTCAAGGAGAAAAGTCATTGGGGAACATACGGATGCGTGACCGTAATTTAGGTATATATCACGGCAAACCACCCGGTCAGAGGGCTCTAATCGTAACCGCCATTTATGTGGTGCCATTTTGCGGCAAAATCACGTGGGCAGAGGACACGAGTCACGTCCTTACAGGCTTAAGATTATTTGATTGTAAAAATAGTTAAGTATTTGATTTGACATTGGCTCTTTGTGAGCAAAAAAATTTTCTTAATTTGTTACCCTCGATAAACGGTTGCGGATGGGTGGATAGATTTTACTTTAAATTTAAATAATTACTTTCATTTAATTTATATATTTTTTGTTTGAATATTTGAACATTTAATAATGCATTGACATTAGAATTTAAATAGATTATTATTATTATTATTATGAAAACCCCTTCGGTTGAAATATTTAGTCAACACGGCCATCATCGGAGTGGTTTATTATTTCATTATTTCAGATCCTCTTGACTCTATTAATTTAATAATAGAGGATCAGATCTGCTATCATATGACAGAATTAGCTTCTTAGATATTTTATTAGATTGAAGATATTATAATAATATTATTTAATTTTTAGGTTTTGTTAACCCGGATCCGATCCTAAGACCCAACCGGGAATCAACCTGCGCAGCATCATCAGACACTAAGTTTAAGCATTCAGCATAGTATCGGGGCCCATGGGAGTGTTTAAATCATTTAATTTATTATTTTAGATCTTGTCGACTCTATCAATTTAATAATAGATGATCAAAACTAGATTTATATTTTGAGGATTTTGAATTTGAGAATATTGAATATAATATCTTAAATATTTTGGTAATAGTTAGTCCTCCAATTGATATCTTCAATCAACTCAGCTATCATTGGGGATATAGGTCTGCATGATCATTTAGTTTATTATTTCAGATCTCGTCGACTCTATTAATTTAATGATAGTGGATGAGATCCAGATTTATATTTTGAGAATTTTGAATTTGAGGATATTGAATATAAATATCTCAGATATTTTTAACAATAATGATTACCCCTCCAATTGATATCTTCGATCAACCAAGTTATCATTGGGAGTTAGAGATAGTCGTATATCGCCAAATGACGTAATTAGCTTGTCGAGATTTTCAAACCGAGAAAGCTATAACAACATCATTAAGTTTTGTTAACCCGATCCACCAGTAGACCCGGAAATCAACCCGCGCAGTAGCCTTAGACACTAAGTTATTGCATTCAGCATAGTATCGGGGCCCATGCGGGCGTATTTAGAATATTTGTATAATTTTAAGGCATTGAATTTGATTTTTAACCATACTTTATGATATGTGCAAAACTTATCACATTAAGTCATATGGGTGTATTTTAATTCCATAAATTTAAGCATGTGATTGTCTTATAATGTGTGCACTGTTTGTTCCATTTAAAGATTTATTCTTATCTTCATGCATTTTGCTATCATGAATTCAAATGCAATGCTACTCCAAAATGATTTATTAACGCCTTCTGTTCACTTGTATGATGTGCTATGAATCCGGTGGCGTAAAGTGTTTTAACTTATGTTCAATTATTTAGATTAATATTCATTAGTTTGCATTCTTCATAGCATTGAGTTCTCTAAGTTTCAATGAAACTTAGCTCGTGATCGCTAAGAAGCTTATAGACTCATTCTTATTTAAAGACCTTATTTTTTTTTTTTGTGAGTAGGTTTAGCTTGATTAATCATTTTTATTTAAGTTTAATTTAAGCTTATTAATACTCTTATTTAATCATACTTAAACTTTGTGTCAATCCAAATGACAGCCTCCCAAGATCGCCCTCACATATGACGGGATTCTTTGACCCACCACGCTCATCTGTTAGCTTGGTGTCTTGACACAGTCATAGTCTTCAATTCCACCATGCTCTTCTAAGCATTGGGGTCTTCAAATATCTGCATAAAAGAGCATATATGTTGGTTTATTCTTTAATTTATCATTTTCAAATAAGTTTAATTTAAGCTCGTCAACACTTTTATTTATTTTTATTTAGGTCTCTGTTAATCCAAAATTGGTAGCCTGTTGTCCCCAGATAAAGCTTCAAGAGCTATTCGACCTTCCCGACAGCTCTACTGAGCATAATGATCAATGTCTTGTGACATTACGGTCGTGATCTTCTACCCGTTATCTCTACTGAGCATAACGGGGTCTTCAAATACCTTTGTCAATAATTGGATGACATCATTCATTGAGGAGACATACTCCTGCTTTAGACAATCAACATAGATTCTAATTTTGACATCCTCTCTTATCTGAAGATTCCTTTGTGTCAGATCCAACAAGTCAGTAATTTGTTCATTGTAAATTTCCAAAAAAAAAAAGGAACAGTGCCAATGAAAATGTAGTTGTTTATCTGAAAACTTTGCCTGTTCTTCATTTATGCGAAAGAAGAGCTGTTCAAATACTCGAGGTATCAATCCACTCTCTGGGTTCATTGTGCAATCCGCTGTAAGTGAATTTGGAGCTCCCCACATAGTGTATGTCTTCCCACTTCCAGTCTGCCCGTATGCTAATATAAAGCTATTGAAGCCGGCCAAGCAATTCTCCACCAAGGGGAGCCCAACTATTTGGAATATATCATGTTGCGTTGACCGTTCATCAGCCACAGAATCGAAAGTGAAGCTGTGCTCGAGGATTGAAATGGAATTTGGGGAGGTCTTTTGAACAATCCGAACTCCCTCTTCCTCCTTACTAAGCCGTCTCATGTGCAATATCACCTGGACGCCGCAATCGCTAGGAGGAAAAGTTGTGCACCCATTTTCTGCTAGGGTTTCCAAGCTCAGCTTCCGCTTGAGACGGTTTGAGGAAGACGACGGACGAGAGGGAAACAGTCTCTTACTCCGAACTGCGGGAGACTTCCGGAAGTCGGCGATGACTTGAAATGGGCAGATTCCGGCGACATGGTATTGGGATCAACATTCTCCTTCGGGAAACTAGGCGTCCTCAGCTTCTAAGAGGATGGGGTAAGGGATTCAGATGGTGGAACACTTCCGATCCTCGTAGGGAAGAGAGGCTTCATCGGAGATGGATTCCCTGGCGAGAGAGAGAGAGAGAGAGAGAAAGAGAGAGAGGAAGTCTTCCGTCTTGAAGAGCAGCCCGCGTGAAGGGAGATCGAGCATAGCAGCAAAACCGGACGAGCTCAAGCCATCTCTGCGAGGAATGGAGATGGACGGGAGAGAGGAGATCCTTCGCATGGGAGAAAGAGGGAAGCTTTTTTTTTTGGCAATTTTTTTAAATTGAGTATGATTAGAATCGGAATTAGTTAATTAAGTATGGTCAAACTAAAATTTAAGAATAGGTATAGTCGCCCAATTAGTGGTTTACTCATGAGCCATCGATCTGACGTGGCACCACTGTACACGCAAATGAGTCATGGGCGATTTGCCTTCAAATGAGCAAGTCGCCTCAATATGATTTAAATAATTAATTATTCTTTTTAACGCTAAAGGGATAGCTCGGGAGATTGTCAAATTGAAGATCTAAAACGCGTGTCAATCACGCCACCGCATTTAAGTTCTCGCTTTTGGAAAATAAATTTCTAAATTTCTTTTTAATAAGATAAATATTATTACTCGAATGGGATTTATTTTTTATTATATTTGAAAATAAATAATTATTTTTTACTCATTAAAATTGAGTGAAATAATTAACTATTTCAATAGCTTTATAAATATTTATAATTATATCTATATTTTAAAACTATTATTATTTAAAAGTGATTTGTAATTCTCATGACTCTATATTTTATGTATGCATGTATCATTAAATTATAAATGTTAAATTCTAATATATTATTAATATTTAGATTATATTTTTACACTAAAAATTCAAGATTTTATATTAGAAGAATTAAACGTATTTTATAGTCATGTACTCAAAATAGGAAGATATTTTAGTAGAATAAATGCTTTCCATCAAGATTACAACGTTTAAATTAAATTAACCCCATAAAACTTTACTCTTTCAACCGTTTAATTCTATAATAATAGTTTTAAAATATAGATATAATTATAAATCATCATTGAGTCAATTCATTTGTTCACACAACTAAAGACGCGCAACCTCTCTGCTAGGGCTTTTTTCTTCGACTTTGCGCCGCTTAACAAGATCGCCAGGACTCAGAACGTCCGTGCTCGGGCTTCAAATGTTCATCCCGCATCTGGCTTGATGGCGGAAAACCACCTTTCCGCTAACCTAAACACCACACCGGGGATGGATCCGACGAAGGCTGATGCCCCTCTCGGTAAGTTCGTTCCTTCATCCAATGCTCACCGTGAAATCCTTCAAGGACTTTATCCGGTAACAATCTTTCCCCTTCAATCGGTTAACTTAATTGCTACGCCGAGGAATGCCACCGTGATGTGTTGGACATGGATGTAGAAAAATTAGCTAAACCTTTCAATATTCACCGATTGGGAAATTCAATTTACGAGACCTACCTGATAAGATTCGGGCTTTCTTTCATAGTCTAAAACTTTCGGGTTCTTTTCTATTGACCCTCGGCATGTGCTTATCCAACTAACTAATGATCTGGACTATTCATGAGTGTTTGCACGTCGTTCTTACCTTGTTTATAATTGTCAAATGCGTCTCCTTAAGTGGTCGCCTAGTTTCGATGTTAAGGAAGAGTCCCCGATTGTCCCAATTTGGCTATCTTTCCCTAACATGCGTATACATTTTGTTACACATCAAGTGCTATTTGCAGTGGGGGCTATATTTGGTCGGCCATTACAAATAGATCAGCCACAAGAAATCCGCCTTCGCTGTTTGGGTTTTAGAAATAGATATTACCAAAAGTACCCAAAAGAAGTTTGGATAGGTTCAGAAAAGCTAGGCTATAACCAAAAAGTTGAATTTGAAAATTTTCCAGTTTTCTGCTCCCATTGCAAAATTCATGGGCATGAAAACTCTGATTATTTTATTCTCCACCCTCCTAAAAAAAGAATAAGTTAACACTCTAACTCCTCCTTATCAAAAGATCAACCTACTAAAATGGCCTATGTACCCAAAATCAACCACAAGGACACAAATCAATAAACTCATCATTTCTCCACCCACCGACTGAAAAGGGCTTCACAATGAATTAGTGGAATATCATGACGATACGCCTTGTGATGGGGAAAGGGTTAACCCAGAAATTGTACCTAAAGACAACTTATTGCCTACCCTACCCAATCTTACACCCCTACCGACCTAGCTCAAAGGAACAATGGTGATGACCTTGTAAAACAAGAGATACTCATGGCTCTTTGACACCAACAAAGCAAACGGATTGAGGAACCCTTAATTTTAGAAAAACATCCAACTCATAATCCTGAAATGGAGATTGGAAAAATCACCACCTCCACTATCGCCATATAGATACTGTGCTAACCTATCCTCTCAACAAATTTGGACACAAGAAGGGGAAATCACTATCACTATTCCATTAATTGACACCGGCTAACATGAATTTTTTAAATTATTCTCTTTGGATGGAGATACACGAGACCAAAAGACCATTCCAAACAGTTTCCTACAAAAGAAGTCAACAAATACTAGAAGCTCCACTAGATCCACCAGATCCGCCTCCACATCACTTAAATAATGCAATTAGGTTTTCTTCTGCAGACTTTCCTTATCCATATTCTTTATTATGCTCTTCAAAATTTCTTTCACATCATCGTTATGATTAGGTCTATTATTTGGAATATTCGTGGTATTGGGACTCCTAATGTCCGAAATCGGGTTAGAAGCCTATGTCGCACTCACAACGTCTCACTCCTTATTATTATAGAACCTCTTATTCATTCTTCTAAGATTGCTAATGTTGCTCGAAAAATCGGTTTCCAAAATTTTTTCATAACATTAGCAATAAAATTTGCTTTCGGAAACCATCAATCACTATCACCATCCTAGAAGATCATACTCAATTGATTAATGTTCACATCTCTTTAGGGATTTCTCGCCCGGCTCTTTTATTTATGCCGCTAAACAGAGAACATCCTCTGGAATAGCTTAAGATCCTTTGCCTCATCTGTCACTTTACCTTGGCTTGTTGGAGGTGATTTCAACACTATTCTTACAGCGTCCGAAAGAAGGGGGGGCTCCTCCCCTAATACCCACTCCATGGAAGATTTCGCTAATATGATCCTTGATTGTAACTTAACCGACATCGGTTTTTCAGGTTCTAACTTCACTTGGAACAACTCCAGACTTTGGCAACGCCGATCGTACTTATTTAACTCACTCGGATTGATCAATGGCCAAACACCACGTTGATCATTTGAGTAGAACACTTTGGATCACGCTCCTCCTTATTTTATGAACCCCCACTCTCCTCCTTCCCCTTTAGATTTCAAAACATGTGGACGCAACATAATGACTTGAATGTTGTCTCTATGAACTGGATGGCTCCCATTCACCCGACAACTCGTTAAAGGTATGATCCGTTTTGGCTCAAACTTAAAGCGACTCAAACAAATTCTAAATTGGTGGAACAAACATCATTTTAAAACATTTTGCTAATTTAAAAGTATGGAGAATTTGGTTTGCTCTCTTGAAGAAGTATCATCACGGACTCGAGCAAACATGACCAACTTAAGGAAGCTAGGGATAAGCTGATTAAATTTCAAAATATGGAAGAAACTTATTACGCCAAAAAAGTCGCTAGTAAACAAATAACGGACGGCGACAAAAATACAAAATATTTTCACGCTCTTTTCAAAAAAAGAAAAGTTCTAAACTCTATTAAAAAAATTAAAAATGACAATGGCGTTGGATCATCGACAAAGAAGATTTACAAGACTTGGTAACCATTTTAAAATTTACTTAATACCAACCCAACTAATTGATATCTCCAATCCTCATTTGATTCCCTTTTTGATCACCTCTGATCAAAACAATTTACTCACATTGCGCCCCACGGAATCTGAGATTGGTGATACCCTTAATAGCATGAACTCGGACTCTATCGCTGGCCCTGATGGGTTTACTACCCATTTCTTCCAACATTGTTGGTCCACTATTAAAACTGATTTGATTGATGCGGTTATTGATTTTTTTGAGGGAAACCCCCTTCCTAGAGCCTTCTAGTACCTCCATCATTCTTATCCCTAAAAATTCAAACCCGGAATTGGGTGATTTTAGACCTATCTTCTTGCACCTTTTCAATAAATTAATTGCTAAACTAATCTCTAACCGAATTAGCCCCCGCTTCCCAATATCTCTCTCTAATCAATCCAGATTTATGAAAGGTAGAGCTATTTCTGATAACATCCTCCTTGCCCAAGAATTAATTCATGACATCGACGTTCCCACCAGAGGTGGAAACATTATCTTCAAACTTGATATATCTAAAGCTTTTGACAATCTATCTTGGGACTTTTATTTAAGATTCTCCGCCTATTTGGGTTCTCAAGCTATTATTCATCTTATTAAAATTGTGCCAAATGCTTGGTTTTCTGTGATCATCAATAGTGAGTCAAGGTTTTTCACATCTATCCATGGCTTGAGACAAGGAGACCCTCTTTCTCCTACTCTTTTATCATTGCTTGACTACCTATCTGTGTTTGAATGATATTTTCTTTTATAAACCTAACTTGCTTTATAAAACTCATGGTGGTATTCGCTCATCTTAGTTTTGCGATGACTTTATCATCTTCTGCAATGCTTCTATCCCACATATAAAACAATCTTGAACTTACTTAAGAATTTTGAAGGAAAGTGGATTATTTCTTAACAAGACAAAATGTTGCTTCATTCCTTCATCCAAAATTGCCATCAATAGGATTAACCATATTCAAAGAATCACTAATTTTAAGCAACATCAGTTGCCTCTTAAATACCTTGGTGTTCCTCTTTTCAAAGGACATAAAAGGTCACATCATTTCGATGATATAATCCAAAAGATCTCTAATCGTATTTCTTCTTGGGAATATAACTTTCTCTCTTTTGGCGGTTTACCGATTAAGAGCACCCTAAATTCTTTACCTCTTTATCTCATTCAATCTATTGTGCCTACAATTCTATCATCAGATTGAGAGGCTTATAAATAAATTTTTTGGGGCTCTAACACTTCTACCAAAAAATGCATTGGTCCAATTGGCACAAATGTTGCTCCTTCGAGGAAGGTCTTGGTCGTAAGACTATTAAAGATACAATCCGCATTTTCATACAAACTTTGGTGGAACTTTAGATGCAATAACCTTTGGGCTAACTTCATGAATGTTAAATATTGCCAAGGGAAGCACCCTATTACTTGTTCCTACAATTCTAGAGACTCTCACTTTGAGAAGATTATGTAGTATTAAATGGAAGGCGAGTCCCAAATTACTTGGGGCATCAATTAAACTCTTATTTTGGCAAGATAACCTGATTGATCGGGTCCATTGACGAATTACTTTCTTCTCATTCTACTGAAACCATTAGAGTTAATTCATGCTGGCATAATAATAAGTGGAATATGCCTAAACTCCTTGATTACATCCCCTCCTCTATAATAGATAAGCTTAATTTCATTGATCTCCTCACCCAACAAGGATCGATCCTCTTTAAACTCTCAGAATGGTGATTTCAACTTAAAAATGTTTGGATGCATAATAAAAAGAACTTTTGAAGTTTCTAATGTCTATGACAAAATATGGCATAACAATATTCCTACTACTTACTCCATTCTTGTTTGGCGTATTCTTAAGAACTTTATCTGGTTGATTCCTTAATGTGGAACAAAGGCTTCCACTTACCCTCTAAATGTTATTGTTGTTTTCACATCAAGAGGTTAATCATCTTTTGTTAATGGGGCCATGGCCAAGCCGTATGGTATGATGATCTTTTAACAATGACCTTTTCAATGGTTCCTTATCCATATACCAACTCCTTGATATTTATTTTAAAACAACCCTAAAGGTCACATTAAAATTACAATGCTATTATTATTATTTGGTTTATATGGATGGAAACGAAGCCAAACACAACGGTATAGCTATGAATCACGTAAAATTATGGCTAGAATCAAATACAAAATTAGTGAGCTATTTAATGCCAACATAATTAAGTCAAGCACTTCAAAGGTTGTATTATTGTGGCTTCCAAATTAGGTTTTCATCTACCTATTCAACTATATGTCATTACGAAAAGGTCGTTATTGGGTTAAACCCAAAACAATCTAATTAAAATTAATACAGATGGCTCATTACCGTAATGGTTACTGGTGGTGGTATTTTAGAAACTACACGGTAAAGCTCTTTATGCTTTTGCTTTTCCTCTACAAACGTTCTCGCTCTATATGAACTAATGGTCGTGTACTATGCCTAGAGATTTGCCTTCAACAAGGTGGTTTAACATCCTGGATTGAAGTCGATGCTTTGCGATTATTGACCTCTTAACTTCTATGAAATGGTAATCTGATTTGTTTTAATGTGCTCAAGCATATCCGAACCCTCCTTTCTAAATTCAGTTATAAGATCTCCCATGTTTGGAGGGAAGGCAATGCATGCGCCGACTACCTAGCAAACTTAGGTGCTAGACTGAACAATAGAGCTATCTTTGATAACTTAACTCTACCTCATCATTTGAAAGGCCTAGTTAACCTCGATCGGACTGGGCTACCCTATTTCAGAGTATAAACTGCATGTCTACTGTTGGCCTGGTATTGCTTGGACCTTTCGGTCCAACCCCCTTAATTTATTTTCATGTTTCTGGTTTCTGTCCACTGCTAGATGTTTCTAATTGTTCTTTGTTTGTTTACTGGCTGGTTCCTTTAATTGGGGATTGCGGTTGTTTTGAACTGTGGAGCCTACCGTTAGACCTTATCCGGAATTTTAAATGGGTTGTTGGTGTTTGGGATTCTCAGATATGCACGCTGCAACCTATAGACAGATAAGTTTTTTTGTTGGTTGGTCTGATTATAATCTGTATGTATATGTTAACTTGGTTTTTGTTGGGACTCTCGGTCTCACCCCATCTAGTTCATTACCGGTTGATGCTCTCTGTCTTCGGTTAAACGATCCGGTTATTTTCTTTTTGATTACTGGCTGTTGTCTTTTTATTTGGAATCTGTTGGTTTTTTTCTTGACTACTAGGCTTGGGGGTTGCGGTTTGTTCTGCAAAATTTTTGTTTGGCTCCCAATCTGGTGGCTCTTTCGGCACCTACTGTTAATCCCATTGCGCCTGGCTGTTAGTAGTATTTGGATTGTGTTGGAATTGGATAACTTTCATTTTCGATGCTCTCTTATCTTTACTCTGTTGGGGGCATTGTCTCGGTTGCCTTGATGTCTTGCCTGTTCCTTATACTGGAAGCTGCGGCTGCTATGCATTATTCTATACACTAACATTGATTTAGGGCCGGATACCTTCATTGATGATTATTGTCCTTCTGGACAGCATATATTATGTCTCAAATGAAAATCACCAATAGCTCCTATACAGGTTTGTTGGCTAGGATGGCTGTGAGGAATTCACTTCATTTTGGTTGGTTGTAGCATTTCTGATGTAACCCTTCGACTAAAGTTTGGATGCTCATATTTGCATCTGCCCCAACTTGTTGTGAATGAGCCGGAGCCTTCTTTATCCCTCTTCTTCATTATCAATTTCAGATTATCCTGCATTCAGTTTACATTTTGTCTGCACTATCTAATTGACTCAAACTTCTCTTTTGATTTAAAACTTGTGTTTAGCTCTTTTTTGTAGGTTGCAGTGTCATGGACTCTCTTCCTTGCTTACTTGACCTTAATTGTCATTGGCTTCAAATGGTTTGCTCGAGTTACTATTTTACTTTTAATTGTTTTAATGCTTTCTTTGGATTTTGGATGTATTTAGATTGGGGTTTTTCTCCTTAGGTTGATCGTAGCTCTTTGAGCGAGTTGAGTGTAACCCTTTTAAGGATCTTGTAACCTTATTTTGTGGCAATAAAATACCCCGTATAATGGGGTTTTCTAAAAAAAAAAAAAAAAAAAAAAAGATATAATTATAAATATTTATAAAGCTATTGAAATAGTTAATTATTTCACTCAATTTTAATGAATGAAAAATAATAATTTATTTTCAAATATAATAAAAAATAAATCTCATTCGAATAATAATATTTATCTTATTAAAAGGAAATTCAGAAATTTATTTTCTATAAAACAAAATTTAAATGCAGTGAGCGTGATTCAAACACGTGACTTTTAGATCTTCAATCTGACAATCTTCCAACTGAGCTATCCCACTTTAACGTTAAGAAAAATAATTAATTATTTAAATCATTATTGAGGGCAAGTCGCCCACTAATTGGGCGACTTGCTCATTTGAAGGCATTTAAGCACATTCACGCCACGTCAGATCCGACGATAAGTCGCCCAATTAATTGCAATTATACCTATTCTTAAATTTTAGTTTGACCATACTTAATTAACTAATTCAGATTCTAACCATACTCAATTTAAAAAAATTGCCTTTTTTTTTTTTTGGCTGCCCGCAGAGAACGCAAGATATGCCACGCTCGATTAGGATGGATTTACATACATACCACTTCTTATGCATTTCAATATTTCACACCTAAAATTTAATTTTTACTTAAATAACACTTAAATCTTTATTATTACATCAAAAATATCACCCTGGTTACTTTTTCCAAGTGAAATGCACATTTTACAGGAAAGTGCTAGTTTTATAAATATTCAAGTTTAGGTGTGAAATATGTAAATGCATAATCCGTGGTATGTATGTAAATTTCCTTCTTTTGACATGCGAGTGGATGATGGGATAAGGTAAGGGTGGTATGGGAGGGATGACTTGGCAGCCTATTATTGGTTGGATGTGAGATGGAGGTATAGGATGGGCGAATGCAAGCATTGATTGGGCGCAATTAAGAGATAATTGGATGGATTTATCTCGAAATACGTGCTTATTTCGACAAAATTTTAAGTGCGATAATCTTAGTCAAATTATATATCTATCCTATGTAATTTTGACGTTATGGATGCAATGATGTAGACCGTTTCATGAACGGAGGTCATTTGAGCGACTTCGACATCGAATTGGATAACTTTCAGTTCAAAAATGCGCATATTGCTTCTGACCGTTTGTTGTTCATGTAAACTCATCTGAATTGAGCTCAAATAGTCTAATTTGATAGGTTTTGATGTTTTGGAGCTAGCGACACGATGAATTTCGTGAACGGAGGTCGTTTGGTTTGCGTTGGCACCTACTGACCTCGATATGCGTGCAAGCGCGTTGACGACTCGACCGCTTGATCATCAAGTTGGACAATATTTATATTTTGACCAATTTAGATGTTCTTACCGCAATGGTGAAGTCCGTTCATCGATCAGAGGTTATTTGAGTTGATTTTGGTGTCGTCCTGTGCATTTTAGTCTCGATTTGCGCACTGCCACTTCAAATCATTCGACATTTACAGAAACTCGTCTGAATTAAGCGCGCACAATCTCATTTGATAGTTTTCGATGTTTTGAAGCTAATGGTAATCGGTTAATGAACGGAGGTCGCTCAATATCGCCAGCCTTCCGACCATAAGCGCCGACACATTAATAGCTCGAGCGCTTAATCGATTACTCATTAGATTTTTCAATATTTATATTCTCATCAATTTTGATGTTCTGAACGAGATGGTGAAGTACGTTCATCGATCGGAGATCGTTTCGACCATTTTCGATGACGTCCAGTGCATTTTGAGCCTCGATTTGTCGCCACTCAAGTCCGTCAATTGACTTGTGAGCTTGACTCGACTTATGACACATATATGAAGGTCAACAGATCCAAAAACCAAAAACCCAAGTTCTCATTAATTAAAACCAAAATCTAAATTACTAAGTTCAAAATCAAACCAAATTTCTCAAAAACTTTGGTTAAATTTGATTTTTTGGTTAAAACCAAATAATGCACACCCCTACTCAGAATCAATTCCTTAGGATTTTTGGTGTTTTTGGTGTCACAAGATTTCGTGGGTCCCACTATATATCGATTGCCGATCTTAAAACTATCATTCCTTAGGCTTTGTTGTAATTACGGTAATGTAATCTAAATACGCAATTCTTTTTCCATGTTTGTACGGTAATGTAATTACCGTGTAAAATTTCTGATTGCTTTTCCTTTCGCCTATTTTCCGTAAACGAAATACCCCAATCGGCAATTAAGTCACGGTTGTTAACCGCCAGAACTCGCTCTCCGCTATAATCTTCGCATACCCAAAAGAGTGAAGGTTATCCTGTTTCTCCCTGTAATCATGCTTTGATTTTGATAGTTCTATGAAGACCACGCAAGGAGAGACAAAGACGTCTGAGAAAGAGATGCAGTCTACAAAGAAAGGTTCAATTTTGAGCCAAAACAATCTCGGGGAGGCGAGAGGTCGATGTCTGAAGAGCGCGAAGTGCATGATAATATCGGTCGACAATTGAAATTGCTCATTCAAAGGAGAGGCGCAACGCGTTCTGAGAGATGCAAAATAGCGAAGACACCATAATAGAAAAACATGAAATTGCGAGAAGAGAGAGAGAGATTATTATATTGAAAGCGGAGGCGCTTGTCCAAGACCGCAAGTTCGAAAAGGGAGATCGAGGAAGACACTCTCGAGTCGGGAAGGAAGGTATGAATTCGCCATGGAAATTGATATGATGAAGAAAATTGAACAAATGTGAATACTTGACATTAATTAGTTTTGGGTGTTTAAAGCGTAATCGATACTCATTTAGGTAAAACAATCGTGACTATGTAACTTACTCTAATGTGTCATGAGATATTAGTATGTAATCTTTGATCTTAGGAATCGTTTAATTACTATATATGAGTATTATTTATCCTATTTTTTTTCATTTTGACTTATTACAATCATGCTTATAATCTTCTTAAAAGAATGTGTTGTATTCTCTAGTTTTTAATCTTTTTCTTCTCTCGATTTGGTTGGATTTGATTAGGTGTTTGTTTGGTTTGATCTATCCATTGGTTCTAAGTTTTTCCCTGTTGAATCGTCTTTGTCCATTGTCCTTGATTAGATTAAGCTTGTTGTTGGGTTATTGTTAGATCCATTGAGTAGCTATTTGGGCCTTGTTACGGGTCACGGCTGCTCTCTTGGGAAGAGTTGGGTATTGCGGTTGTTCTTTCGAAAAGCAATTATGTGAGGATTTTATTCTCTAGCATTTCATTGTCAAATGAATCAACAACCTTCAACAAGCGGGAAGTGTTCTTAACTCTTTATGTGTTGGTAAAATTTTATGGTTCATTGAGAATATCTTCAATAAGGTGTGCAATGTGTAATATGATGGTAATTTAGAATTCTTTGGAACAAAGGACTTAAGGAATCTATGATGGCCTAGGTTAGATGCCTTCAACACATTGATCAACATCTAGTTGGGGTTGGCTTTATGGTCCTCATTTTTTATTCATTGTTGTTGAGTGCTATATTAGGTGTTGGACTAATGTTGTGTACTTATATTTTCACTTCTCTAATAGTTATTATTAATCTACCTCTGTTTCCCCATGTACAATTTATTTATAAATGACTACTTTACTTTCTAACACTCAAATTTATACAAGATAGCAGTTATATTTATGGTTCAATTTATTTATAAATGACTACTTTTCAATATTAAAATTCCAAAATAAGTTTATGACCTTGTCAATCTTGTCCACTTTTATCATAAGTTTAAGTTGTGATGTGTCACCAATGGGTATATCCTAGCCAACTCTTGTATGCATTTCACCTCAATTTGGTTATATTGTTATGCTTCACTTTTAGGCATCATTCATGCAAATCCTTGTTTATTTCTCACTTCATTTTGTTTTATCATGGTATTTTATATCTTTAGATTCATTTCATGAATTTTTTATTTAGTTTTATGATTTTCTATCTACCAATAAATCCTCAACTTTTTTATTCACCTGCTGGGGTAGTCTTTATGATTTGAATAACTATTAACTAGGACAAATTTATGAAGAATAATGGTCAAAATCCTTCATTTCCCATTCCTAATGCTAAACCATTCGGTTTATTAGAATATAAATGTTCACGAAACATATTAGCTAATAAAAAATGGTTTCTATGAGCCTTCAGAGCAATATACTATGCCCAATTCTCAAGCATACCACCTTCTATGGCATGTGATTGTTTAACATTTTTCATCAATTTTAGATTTTAGAATGTGCCATTTTGATGTTATAATTTCCTTCAACAGTAGCCAAACTCATCGTGGAAGATTGGGAAGGCTGGAAGATTTGCAAATAGTGCTAAAAAATCTCCAGGTTAGAATATATTTTTGAAATGAAACTTGGAATCTACTAATTTTTTTTGCATGTTTAATCCACTTCCGATGAATGCCATTTCCATATGCCTCAAAGTTATTTGCAATGTGAACTTATTTGTTTGTTGCTTGATAAAGCGTACAATTAGGGGAAAGAGATGTAAATTAGAGTTTATTTTCATTCGGGTAAAATGGATCATGCGTGTCTTTACAAAGAAATTATGCTTCCTTGTAATTAATTGTTATGGTTGCTAACCTCATTTTTTATTATAAATGGTTTGAAATCCTTTCATTAACTTCCTCAATTACTAGCAACTTTAAAATTGGTCTCATACCTTCTCTTTCGGCAGCTCATTTTACCGTTTATGCTTTCTTTGAAATAGTTCCATAGCCTCTGCTATCATCAAGAAAATTATTTCCCTTATCTTTGTATCAAATTTGAGAGTTTATGTTCTAAACATCATTTATTGATTAAAAAAAACTATATTAATATGTGCTTTAACATTTACTATGTTCTCATTAAAAGGATTACTTGTTAACATACTAAGTTCCTTTGTAATGATCGTTAATTGAGGACATGAATATCGAGAAGCACTTCATGGAGTGAGAAGTGTCGTGGAGGCCATTCTTCAAGCGAGAGATGAAAACCGAATGATCCTCGTGAAAGGATTGAGATAGCACACGTCATGCTTTCTACGCCTACGCTTTCGAAATCTTAAGCTGTTGTTGCTACATTGCTGCTAATTCTCACTCGCTTGCTGAAGAAGAAGAAGAGTTCTTGCCTCGCTGAATCTTTCCAGAGGCTTCTTCTAAGCAGTTTCTGTGAGCTCTCTGAATTCCATTATGTGCGAGATTTCGCTTATTAGTGTAAGCTAATATACTTTCAACAATTTGGTTTCATTTGTCAGTATGAGTGAGTAATGGTTCTTTTAAGGCAAAAGCTCAAGCTTACAAATAATGGTGGAGTGGATGGGGGGTGTTGTTGATTATGGCTTGTTATGTTAGTGAATGAAATTGTTTTCTTTTAATAAAATTTGATAATCTCTTTATGAGTTTTCATTTAAGAATTTTTTTTTAAATTTTTTTGTATGTAAAGTAAATCTTCGAGAGAGTAGTGGTTTTTTCAAATATTTTCATTTTCTATGGTTAATCATCCTCTTAATTATGCAAGACATGTCCGAATCAAATCATCCAGTTTCTTATCAAATCATCAAATAATCCTTTCAGTTTTTCATAAATAACATCATTTTTAGTAAGTAATTTATTTCCTGCAGTAAAGGAATGGATTTGATTTCTGATAGGCATCCAGCTAGTTCCAGTAGTCTTTTGCAATCCCCTCTAGTTGATTTCTATTTTCAATGCTCTTACGTCTTCCTACCTACATGCGGCATAGATATTGATAAGAGCATGTAGTTTCCCTTCGAGGTTCCGACTCATTCAGCTTTTGTGCAACAAATCTTGTCATTTCTAGATTACTAGACAACCGACAAGCACCCAACAGAGCTCTCCATACACTCGCATCTGGCTCCATGAGCATCGAATGAACCAAGTTTAGAGCTCTCTGAAATTGTTATCTTTAAGAATTTTTAATAGTTCGTATTAATTTTTTGTGAATTTGGAGTTCTGTTAGCTAATTTTTCAAATACAGAGTTCATTATTCATATTTTTGCTTTGATTTTTATCATACTTTGTTGCAAATATACATGTACTCTTATTTTGCTCTCATCTTATAGGAATTTCAGAATTTTTTAGGTCATTATTTGACCTAAAAAGATTATGTAATTTTTAATATATATATATATATATATATATATATTGCTTCCTATGAAAGTAAAATAAAAAAATATTTTAAAATAAATAATAGATATCATTAAAATAAATTTATTTATCAGTTCAAGTTATATAAAGGTCTATCATATTGTTCAGTTTTCTACTTTTAAAATAAATATATTATAATCTTTTTTTTAACTAAGTAGTAAATTTTTATTTATAAAATATTTATATTTTAATATATAATTAATTTATTAATTAATGAAAAAAATTTCACTAATTTCTAAATATACAAGAGTATTCACAATACAGGTATTTACTTTACTTTACATATGCTCAACCAAACAAAAAATACAGTTTACATGTATTTACTTTACATAGAACCAAACAAGAAGTATTGAATTCTGTATTCACTTTCTTTGTATTTCCTTTTACATTCTAAATCTGCAACCAACGACTTAGGAATAGTGCGATTATTTTGACTCAATTTTGTATTAAATAGAGATTATCTTTAAAATCAAATGATTTTGATATTTTTATTATTCTATTACTTATGTATCCTCCAAAAATTTTTAAGATCGTTTATATACATACTTTACAATTCTTATATATTTACATATATAATATCTAAATTTTAATATTTACATAACAATATTTAAATATTTAATATTATATCAAATATATCATTGATTTTAAATACATTTTATGTCTAAAAAACATCAAAACATCAATTAGATTTTTTTTCAAATAGTGCATAGAGTGACTAATTTTCTAATATAAATGACTCATATGATACTCAATCTATCTATAAAATTATCATATTTCCACACATTCAACAAAATGATTTTTAGCAAAAGAAAATATAGTAATTGCAAGTAATTTTATAGCTTTGCACATTTTTGCTAGATTATTGACAACTTCGCAGGCTGATGCTAATATTATCATTGTCTATCTTTCAACATTGATTATTGAGTGATATCAAACATCAATTGTCATCTAATATGACATTGGCCTTTTCCATGAACTGATGTTAAACATTAATTGACATATAAAATTGTAATCGCCACCATTCAATATCTATTACATATGAAAATTCAACCCTTAATATATCATTTGAAAATTCATTCAATAAAGCATGAATTTTGATGTACTTTTGAAATAAAATTGCATCAAAAAAATTCAAGATCATTTGTCTACTGATTTCAATGGATTTATAATCAAATTGAACATTTAAATAAGGCATACCTAATAACACAAAGAGCAACCTATTTTGAATTGAAATGATCCTGAATTAAACACTTAAGTTATAATAGGAACCTTCAAATAGGAGTATGAGTCAAGCTAACTTGTGAGCTAGCTCGAGCTCGGCTCGATAAATAGCTTATGAGCCAAACTCGTAAAAAGTTAAACTTGAGTCTGTCCTCTCTCGACCCATTAGCTTACAAGCTTGCTCGTTTAAATATATTAATATAAAATTCACTTAAAATATGTTAGAATCTAAAAATTTAAATATAAAAATATCAAAAATGTTTAAAAATTATATTTACTTTTCTTTTATTAACTGAAATTTTATTATGTTTCTTCTAATTTATCAAATTTTTATTACTTTATTACAAAATTGTAGATGATGATAATAATAATAATAATAATAATAATAATAATAATAATAATAATAATAATAATAATAATTATTATTATTATTATTAAACTCTAATGCTTTAAATTTTTAGTTAATTACAATAACTCAAATACAACTTTTAAAATTAATTAGTTAATAAAATATGTGCAACCTATCATATTATCTTTCAATCAATTCGTATTAATTATAATCATTAAAAGAAAGAAAATATACTCTTAAGGCCATTAAACTATAACTTTCTCTAATAATATCATCAAGACAATAATATAATATTATTAATATGACACTGAAAATTCTATTAAGCACAATCTTGATGTCAAAAGCAAGTTGATCGTTGAAACTAGTCGAGATCAAGCACTTAAAATATCATTGAAAACTTTGGGATATCGGTTAAATAAATAGCTCTCAAACATGGAGTGTTTATAGTCAAATCGAGCATCTCGGAGGGATCTAACGAGCCCAAGATCTCATAATTTTGACTTCATTTGAGCATTCAAATACTTAAAATACATCAAATGATCAAAGGAATCATTTTGAGCCGTCTGATGGAGAGGTGTGGTTCAGATTTTTCATGTATTTACAGACGTCACTCCTCCAATCTATAAATAGCCATTCATTCTTCATATGAGGAGCAGAGATAGAGAGAGCTCCAAAGCTTGAAAGTCCTCAAACTGTCGTGCCACCACCCGGTTGTCAACCACCGTCGCCCATCAACCGCGATCCTCTCACCGTTGTCAATCTCCTCGGTCTCCATCATGGACCTTCATCGTCGTCATTGTTCTCGTTGTTCACCATCATCTACCACTAGCAACTACACCACGAACATGACTACATTTGTTGTTCCCTTCTCTCATATATAATTCTATAATCCCATTATCGGAAGATTTTGTACTCAAACGGATACATAGTGAAAGCTTTTCTTGGGCTAGGCCGTGATTTTTCCTCTTTTGAGATTTTTCACGTAAAATTTCTAGAGTTTTCTTGTTCACTCTTTAAATACATGTGTGCTATATTTCATAAAGGCTAAGGCATAAAATTTTACTCTACCATAACGGTTTTCTAGCCAACAATTTGGCCGTCAGGAAAAGAACCCTCAATCACAATTTCGTGAACACGTGTCATAGCCAATAGCGATTACTCTGAGCCTCCCGCTCTAATTCCTGTCACTCTCAAAACCAATCCTTGAACCAAGGACGCTAACTTTCTGCCTCACTTCCCCCTGATAGGCGTGACCCTGTCGGTGAAGGCGCGACAGGAATCTCTTTAGAAGATCGTGTGCACCAAATGGAAGAGTCTCAAAATGAGATGATCCGACTTTTGCGAGGAACATAACAGCCACTACGTGGCAAACACATCTCCCCCAAGATCGATCGTTAGCCGCGGGAGGTCAAAATGCTAATCTCCCTGATGATGAAGTTCCTCCGCTTCCAGACCGTGATGCTGATCTCCTTGACACTGCCAGTTCTACTCATCCATCACGTACAGCTTAACTGAGTGCTAATCCACCAATTATTGCGAGTAGCGTGGCACTTTCTCGTCCTGTTGACTCCACTCGTCATGTTATCGTCAGGTGCTTAATAATGCAGGCAATTTCACCTTGAAGATAGAAATCATCCTCCCCTCACCGCGGTTATGAGGAGTCATCACCTTTAGCTAAAGCTATTCTTCAACATCCTATTCCCGTAGGTTTCAAGCTTTCGAGCATTGATTCCTATGATGGGGCAACTGACCCATATGAACATATCAACCATTACAGGACCATCATACATTTCCAATGAGCTCTTGACACACTTTGTCGTCTTTTTATGTTCTCTCAAGGGCAAGCTCGCTTGGTTCTACTCCCTTCCAAGGGGATCCATCCGTACGACGAACTCGCCAAGATTTTGTGGGGCAGTTCATTGCATATGGTAGCTACGTTTATTATGCAGATTGTAACCTGCCTTTATAATGACATTTTAAACAAGTGCGGTATCGGGAACCAATGGAATGGGCAGCATCCTCAAGCTACAACATGATGGCAATCTCGTCATCTACAATAATAAAGGCAAAGTTGTGTGGGCTAGCAACACCAGTCACAATAGTTGGAATTCTTATAGTCTTATCCTCCAAGAAGATCACAATATCGTCATCTATGACAAAGACCTTAACCCTATTTGGCCCACCGGCATCCATACTTAATCCTTAATAAAAATATTCGTTATCTATATTCATATAATTTAAATAATATGGCAATATGATGCTTATAATATTCCCAATACACAAGTTCCTTTGAAATGTTATGTTATGTTACATTATGAGTAAAAGATGAATTATGTTTGACATTATTAGTGAAAAGAACATCTTTTCAACATTTATAATTAACCCCTCTTCATTTTTTCTTAATTAGTTGTTTCTTTTATATTCTTTGTGATTAATTTGATGAGATTGATATAAATTATAAATCATAGCAACTATTCAATTTTTCAACAAATGTATAAACATTTTAATGTAACTCTATGTTTAATCCTTCTAGTTTACTTATTAAAATTTTTAACTTTTTATTATCATATAAAAGTCCATAATTTTATGGACATAAAATTTGACACATTTTGACCTTATTTTCCATATAATAGTCACATATACCTCATCATCCTAACAAAATCATTTATAAAGTCACTTTAAATGTAATTGTCACTCCTTATTATCACAAACAGACTATCATTCCTCTATTTCAATCACTAATAAATTTCTACGAATGTATGAATAATTAAGTTGCAAAAAATAAAGATATTGCGGTAGCCCCCATTTTTTGGCATTATCGGATTATCGATTATTAAGTATTTTAGCGTTGGTTTTGTTGGAAAGGTAATGAAAAGTACTACAAATTTTATGTTGACAACTTTCGATAAATCTCTCCCAGGTAGCTGCAGTTTTTGTGAATGTATGAATATTTAAGTTACAAAAAATAAAGATATTCGGCTCGTTTTTTCTCGCTCATCCGGTGTCGATTTTAGCGTGCTTGGTATCGTTGGAATGGTAATAAAAGTACTACAACTTTTACATTGACAATATTTGATGATTCACGCCTGGATAACCGAAATTTTTGGGAATGTATGAATATTTAAGGTGCAGAAAACATATATATTGCGGTAGCCCCATTTTTTGGCCGTATCAGGCTCATCCAGTATTAGATTTTAGCGTGTTTGGTATCGTTGAAAGCGGAATAAAATTTCTATAACTTTCACCTTGATAATATTTGTTAATGATAATATGACGTATATCAACATAATGATCAATGTTTGCTAACAGCTAATTTTTATATCCATCTTTTTTACTTTTTAATCTCCTTTGTTATTTGAAAAATGTCCTAATCAACCACTATCATAATTTAACTTCTCGCATTTTCAATTGATTGTCTCTTGATGCTAATCTACATAACTATGCTGAAAACTTTTTAGTTATAATTTTGAGATTATCTTACCTTAATTTATAATAAACTTAAAATTAAGATAATACAAGATGACAACATAGATTAAATGATATCAAGAACACTAGAATGTGTCTAAATAAACTTAAAATAAGTATTTAGAAACATAATTAACTATGACTTGATGTTACTTTTGGGAGAGAAGATCTACATCATTTAAAATTTTATATCCTTTTAATCGAAAAAAGAATCTTGATTGGATAAATGCATAGTTTAAGATTACTCAATTTATAGTTTATTAAGTCATTGTGATACCTCAAATCATTAATAATTAAGGTAGATATTTTAGACATTAGAGTTTCATCCGCTCTTACGCATATATTGTTACTTGCCTATCGTTAACTATCACTAACTCGTATTATTTGGCACATATTATTAATTATTATTAATGTCTATTATTATCATCACCCTGAGATGATCATAAATTACATAAACATCTTTGCCACCATCATCCTTAAGCTACTATCATCTTATAATATTATTCAAAATATTATTGCATAATGGTATAATATTTATATATAATAAATTTTTTTATAGATATTGCATAGTTAAAATAGCAATTGCAAGTTTCATAATAAGATATAAACTCTAAAAATAAAATTTATGATATTCGTAGAGATAACATGCATGAAAATAAATCTTTTTTATTATAGGAATCAATATAATTTTCATGAATTTATGAGCTAATAAATTAAGATAATATTATCAATGTTAGTTAATATTTCATTGTAAATAATAAAAGATATTTACGAGCACATTTATAATAAGAAATTGAATATCAAAGATAAGACTACTAATCTACAATCATATATATATATTTAATGTAATTCCTCTAATAAAGAAGAATATATTTGACCTTTAAAACATAAGAGATACTTACCTCAAGTTATAACATACAAATCCATGCTCTTTTGGAATCCAAAGTAACTATATCCTATAGGTGTTAATTCAAAGGTGCTAAATAATATGAATTTCTAATTAATTACAAACATACAAATAAAGAAATTATAAACTAACTCCTTCTCAGTTAGGCGCAACCCAATTAGGCAACTAACTTAGGTTATACCACACTCAAGTCAAATTAGTATTTGCCATCTACCCTTAAGATCTTTAACTACAACTTTCTCCAATAAAATCATCAATCCCGTTATCTAGCATGTCCAAAATGGAGAGTAGATGGAGAAGAGCTCTTATCCCACCGACAAGTCAGATTTGACAAATCAGCCAATCCCGTTATCTAGCATGTCCAAAATAAAGCATCATATTATTGACAAATCTTGTTAAAGCTCCATAAGCCACTGAAATCGAAGCTGAAGTGATCCAAGATCTGTGACATGCCCAAAGGGTCAACTAGTTTTCAACTAACATGACTCCATGCAATCACATTTGTTGGTGGGCATTTATTGACCTCAATATATTTAGATAGGGGATTTACTCTATAGCTTCATTGTAGCTCTATGAGCGGTAGTTTTGGAGTTTACCCCCTTTAAGGACCATGTAATCTTTTTTTGTAGCAATAAAATCCCCCCCCATATGGGGTTTTCCAAAAATAAATAATAATAATAATAAATAAAATAATAATAATAATAAGTAATCCAATTATCATATTAAAGACTTGTGGTCTATAATTATGTGCCTCATATAATGCTCAATTAATACACAACTATTACATATTAATTATGAAATAATATATATTATTATGCAGTTAATATTATATCAATCTATAATAATACATAATATTCTATATACAATAATTTTACGTATTAATTGAACAGCATATAATATTATGATATTAAAATTTGAATATAGATTTACATTTTGAACTTTATATGTAATAATTTTTAAATAAAGAAAGGAGACGATGAAGATTAAGCACACATCATCTAATTGGACTGACATAATAGATGCCGTATACATTGAAGTACTGCTTTCCACTTGCAAAGGGAAGTGATCAATCTTTGAAAGATCCTTCAATCCATTTGTTTTAAAGGAAAGTCAAACATTAGATTATTAATTTTCATGGAAAGGGATTTTTTATTATTTTTTAATAAAATTTTGATAAATTTAAAAGTCATTAATATATATATATATATATATATATATATATATATATATATATATATATATATATATATATATATATATATATTTTATTTTTATTTTCTATGTTTCATTAGTTTGAGTTTTCCCATATATTTCTAAAATTCAGATCAAATATTAGAGAGACATCAAGTGAAATTAATTTGAATTGATTAAAATTAATTAATCGATGAATTTAATTTGAATTGTTTAAAATTAATTAATTTAATTTAAAATAAACTAAAATTGAAGGTTAATGGTGTTTTGAGTTGGATTTTAAAAGGAAAAAAAAATATTACACCATCTATATTGTCTCTTCTTCACAAATTTGATAACTTAGCTTTCAAAGGAGATTGTTGTAGTTTGCAAACTTGATTATTTTGGTGAATGTGTCAATTATTTGATTGGTACATAGCATTATATATCTGTTTTATTGGCGACCCAATTAAGTAAATGTGAATCACCATTTGAAAAACTCAATTACATCCGCAACTGAATTCATTTATATTTAATAATTATGACTTCAACAAATCAAAACTTATATATACATCAATAATAAGTAAATTATAAATGCAGAGAGGACATTAATTCCCAACAAACTACCATGGCCTCCTCTTTCAACTCGACTATGATCCTCCTCCTAATCGTTATAGTCATGATGAGCCTTAGAACAAAGGCGAACCCTCTTGGCGCTAGTATGGAATCCGGGCAAAGATTGGGGCCGGGGGAGTCCCTTGCATATGGTAGCTACACGTTTATTATGCAGCAAGATTGTAACCTCGCCCTTTATAATGACATTTTAAACAAAAGGCGGTCTGGTATACGGGAACCAATGGAATGGGCTCCAACTGCATCCTCAAGCTACAACATGATGGCAATCTTCATCTACAATAATAAAGGCAAAGTTGTGTGGGCTAAACACCAATCACAATAGTTGGAATTCTTATAGTCTTATCCTCCAAGAAGATCACAATGTCGTCATCTATGACAAAGACCTTAACCCTATTTGGTCCACCGGCATCCATACTTAATCCTTAATAAAATTGTTTGTTATCTATATTCATATAATTTAAATAATATGGCAATATGATGCTTATAATATTCCTAATACACAAGTTCCTTTGAAATGTTATGTTATGTTACATTATGAGTAAAAGATGAATTATGTTTGACATTATTAGTGAAAAGAACATCTTTTCAACATTTATAATTAACCCCTCTTCATTTTTTTTCTTGATTAGTTGTTTCTTTTTATATTCTTTGTGATTAATTTGATGAGATTGATATAAATTATAAATCATAGCAACTATTCAATTTTTCAACAAATGTATAAAGATTTTAATGTAACTCTATGTTTAATCATTCTAGTTTACTTATTAAAATTTTTAACTTTTTATTATCATATTAAAAGTCCATAATTTTATGGACATAAAATTTGACACATTTTGACCTTATTTTTCATATAATAGTCACATATCCTCATCATCCTAACAAAATCATTTATAAAGTCACCTTTAAATGTAATTGCCACTCCTTTTTATTATTGCACGCACTCGTTTAACGCATTCATGTGTACCCTCACTCATTATCACATTGTTCCATATCCTTATCATCACAAACAGACCATCATTCCTCTATTTCAATCACTAATGTGCCCATCATCTTATGCTCTCATTCTAGTCATGCCCCCATTTTGCTTGCTCCTATATGCTTGTTGTCACACAAACTTGCATCATGGTTGCTCGATTCTATGCATTAGCATTTTTTGTCGTTATTCACAACTTTTTATTCATTCTACTCATCCATTCAATTGCTTGACCTTATCACCTGTAAATTTAAATTTGAATTTTTAAGGGTTTCATTCATTTTAATAGAAAATTATAATCATATTGATTAAAGGCTTTCTATTGTTGAATTACATTTATTATAATCTTAAAGAAAAGTCTAGAAAATTAATTTGATTTCTTAAAATTAATAATTTAATAGTTAATATCTCAAGCTATATATATCTTCAAAACTATGCTCTTCCCTTCAATTGGTCAACAATCAAAATTTAATTACTATCCTTTTTTTTATTTAAAATTATTGATTGTTTTTTTTATTTCTTACATTGACTTTTAAGTGGCTCGTTGAATGACTAAATTAGCTTACAAAGGAGATTGCTGTAGTTTGTAAACTTAATTATTTGAATTATGACATTATATATTCTCTAACTGTGCTTAGATCTTTCAAATAAATAAATAAATAAATTGTGCTCGCCAGGTGTGAGAAACCACCTCAGCCCTCTTCTTTGTATTTAGTTGTCATTTTAAGTCGTAAATTTTTTGTAATTTATTCGTATTATTGATTAAACTATGTCATTATTTATTTATTTTTCTTCTCACTGTGTGCCATTTATGTTGTTTTTCATATGCAATAAAAAAAATTATATATTAAAATAAGAAAGGCTAATATCTATGACAAAGTTATAAGTGATAATATTTAATTTTGATTAGCTAAAGCTATTCTGTTTGTTTGTGATAGAAATTACAGAGTTTTGATCTCTTGAAGTTTAATACAAACAACATATTATCAGAATAATATTAAATATATTTCATTAATATTACATTAAATGGAGTTACCCGTAACAAATCATAATGACCTCAAAGGTAAAATTTTCGCATTTACAAAGGAAATTATAATCACTATGTTCTCTTTCTTTGAAGGATAAGAATTACAAAGTCGTTAACTTCTCTTATGATGTGATGATGAAGCCATGACAACATTATATGTGGAATAAAAGGTTGTGGAAGCAGCGAATTAGAAAATAGAAAATGGGCATTTACAAAAATTATATATGGGAATCTTTATAGACCGAATTAGTCTATAATATTTATAAATATTTATATGGCTATATGTTAAACGAAGAACCCATACATCTAGCACACAAGCAAGATATATGGAATGAAAAAATGGGCATTTACAAAAATTCTGCTTTGGTGAGTTACGTGCTCTTAGTACTCTTGGTGGGCACCTTTCCGCCAAATTTTCTTGATTCGAAGGTCTCTTTCATAAGATCATGACCCCAGTAGAAATACAAGAACATCAATAATGCGATGCCTAAAGACATTGTTTATAAAAATAGTAAGTTTGTGTTCTTTACCTTCTCTTCCTTTAAGAATACTTGTCACCCAAAAGAGATTCCAATCATTGTGCTTCTCTCTTTTGAACGACAAGCACAACAAAGCAATTGACTTCTCCTCTTATGATGTGATGATGAGCTCATGGCATCATCGTAGGTGGAATAAAATGAGGTAGAAACAACAATTAGGGGTGATGAATAGAAATTGGGCATCTACTTGAGTAATGAGCTCCTATGACTTACATCCAAAGATCCTACTCAACACATATGAGATCGCTAATGGCATTACTTATCAGTAGTTCAAAATATGCTAGACTCAGTTTTCGTGTTGAGATTGCCCTTTACTATAATGAATGTATGCATTGTTAGCTAATAGGCTACCATTTATATAGGCCAAGAATTTTCAAATTATATGTTTATTCATCTATGAAAAATCCATCAACTTTTAAAACCTAGAATATAAACATCTCTAGATAGTATTCCATCATTTTAAAGACAATCATGATATTTTTGAGATTATGAAGGAGAATGTGAACTCACCATTAGAGTTGGTATTCATTATATTTAGTGACAATCAATAATGATCAGATAATAATAGTCTACATGATAGGTAGATCATAATAATAATTTTTAATAACTAAAAATTCTAAATTTTATTTTGGATATTTTGAAAAAAAATTATTTACTTTTAAAAAAAAATACTCAATTTTAAAATAAAATCGAATAATGATAACAATGCAAAATAAAATTAATCTCAAAAGACTCTTATAAGTTATAGATTAATTCTAGTAAAATCATTATCTAACACCAACTTGCATATAAATATCAAATTAAAAAAAATTAATTTTTGAGTTGAGGCCAACCATATATTAATATTCTCATATTATAATATTTTTAATTATTCAAAGTATAATCAAATTAGATTGAATTTTATGTCTTGATTGTTTCGTGTTCGTCTCTTTTCTCCAGGTCTCAGAGTCAATTCCTTTTAGGCTTAATTTTTAAATTTGGCTTAATTAAAATTTTAATTTGTTAATTAGGAATTTTTAAAAAAAATTTAAAATAGGCCTCCCAGTCAACGGGCTGGCTGATGTCGTCAAGCAGTGGCCCATTAAATGGGCGAATATCTTTAATTTTATTTTAAAAAAAAAAACTCAAACAGTAGTAGTCTTTTGGCCATATCGGGATCATATAGCCGGTTCGGCGTGCTTAGTATCACTGGAAAGATAATAAAAAATTCTACAACTTTTATGTTGATAACTTTCGATGAATTTCTCCCGGTAGCGGTTTCTAATGTATGAATAATTAAGTTGCAAAAATAAAGATATTGTGGCAACCCCCGTTTTTTGGCCGTATCGGGATTATCCGGTGTCGTTATTTAGCGTACTTAGTATCGTTGGAAAGGTAATGAAAAGTACTACAAATATCATGTTAACAACTTTCGATAAATCTCTCCTAGGTAGCTGCAGTTTTTGTGAATGTATGGATATTTAAGTTGCAAAAAATAAAGATATTGCAGCAGCCCCCATTTTTTGGCCTTATCGGGCTCATCCAGTGTCAACTTTTCATCAGTCCTTTCTCCTTAGCAACTTTAAGGACTCGATACACTCTTTCATATAAAGTTTAGAGTTCTCTCACTAGAGAAGTTGGAACCTGACATTATCGAGTCCAGAAGGACTATTTGATTTGACCAGTAGTGTTATTCCACTTTACCCATCATAGGCTGTCAACTTGTTATGGGTTGGAACACTCGCATTTGGTTTCACCGTTGGTTGTACAACTTTTTTTATTTTAATAATGGCTGTTGAGCATGCAGTTCAGGATTTCTCTTTCTCTACGGGTTAGCTTGTTTCCAAATGAGGAAGATTTTGTGTTGCCACTTCTTCTTGAAGCTTTGGCCTCCATATTTTTTTTTGGACCTTTCGGTAGCAGATTCCCGAACATGCGGTTCAGGTGTCACGCCCCGATGTTCACCGTGTAGGACTTCCTCTCGAGGTTTCGCTCTCCAGATTTATTTTTCTTTCTACCGGGACCTTTCGGTAGTGGATTCCTGGATGCGATGTCTAAGTGTCACGCTCTGATGCTCACCGTGCAAAACTTATTTAGAATGATCTTGAGTTCTTACTACCGTTGATAGTAGTTTCTGTAGTGGAGCATTCTTGGCTTCTCTGATAATTGGCCTTTGATATCTCTTCTTCATAATGCCTTTTCCTTTGATAACCTTCAGAACTCTATGTGCTCGAGCAGATAGAGTTTCATGTTGTTTCTTCAGAAGGGCTGAAGGTGACTGCTGCTGAGCTCAAAAATATCATTTAACATCACTAGTAGAGCTATTCCTTTTCACCCAACTCAAAAATTTCAAATTTATTGTGGGGTAAAAAATACTGTCGATTGTAAGGTTAGTTGTATGACTAGTGATTCAGACAACAACTACTGAGCTCCAGTTTAGTTTTTCTTCTTCTTTGCCTTCTACTCAATTTTCCTCCAGAAGAGGAGGCTTCAATATCATACCTTTATAGTGCGAAAGGTTCAATTGACAGAGTAGTCGCATTCAAAGGTATGACTAAAATTTTTTGCTCAATGACGGTTCTTTCAGCACTGGCATCTCAAAATGACCAAATCTTTCAAATACAAACGCTCTCTTTTGAGGAACCTCAGTAACAGTAGTGGCCATTCCAGTTGTCCTCCTCCTTTGCATTGATTGGTGTGTGCAATATGTAGGTGCTTCAAGTAGAGGATATTATTTGAAGTCTATACTTCCAGATTCAAAAGTAGCTCCAACATCCCCAGTAATGATTACATCAATAATCAGATGAATATTGGCTCCGTGACCTAGTTGCATGATGAACAGTGCTCTGAAGGTCAATCGATATACAGAACAAATAAATTAGTCATAAGAATATGATTGATTTAAATTTAATTTCATTCATAATTGATTTTAAATTTTAATCATGCTCCACAACTACTATATCTCAAATTAGCCAAAGATGGAAAGAGAAACATATCCCAGAGTCGCCAGAAATATATGAGCTCCGAAAATTCGCCACCGACCTCTCGATTAAGAAGAGTTATTTAAATGTGTTGGTGTAATTTTTAAGGTAGATGAATAGTACATAAGACACTACCAGAGATTTTTCCTTTTTTGTGAGATCTGGTTTGGGTTTCCTATAGGCACAAGCACCCATAATTAATTACCCCCCTCAATGCTGAGAGAGAACTTTCGATTAAGGCTAGTCATTAGATCACTTAGTGAGTAGCATATAATAGCAGCATGTGGAGTTTTAGAATTTAGGTTATGAATTTATGAAATTCATTATATTTAACTTAAAGCAGATGGTTGGGGAACGATGACGCGCCCGATCAAGATCCCATGGTTCCGTCATCCCGGGCTGTCGTGGTCCCTAGTCTACTTAGTCAAAGGAGGTAGTCGACCCAACCTAACTGAAGGATCCTTGTCAGCAACACATGGGTTACGTCGTCCAAGGTGTCCTTGTAGATCTGGGGTGGAGTATGTCGAAGGGGACAAATATAAGTCAACCTTAACTAATAGAGGGCTTTTTACCCAATCAAAATACATTATATAGTTCATAACTCAAGGAGAAAAGTCATTGGGGAACATACGGGATGCGACTGTGACCGTAATTTAGTGGTGCTATATCACGGCAAACCACCCGGTCAGAGGGCTCTAATCGTAACCGCCATTTATGTGGTGCCATTTTGCGGCAAAATCACGTGGGCAGAGGACACGAGTCACGTCCTTACGGGCTTAAGATTATTTGATTGTTAAAATAGTTAAGTATTTGATTTGACATTGGCTCTTTGTGAGCAAAAATTTTCTTAATTTGTTACCCTCGATAAACGGTTGCGGATGGGTGGATAGATTTTACTTTAAATTTAAATAATTACTTTCATTTAATTTATATATTTTTTGTTTGAATATTTGAACATTTAATAATGCATTGACATTAGAATTTAAATAGATTATTATTATTATTATTATTATTATGAAAACCCCTTCGGTTGAAATATTTAGTCAACACGGCCATCATTAGGGTGGTTTATTATTTCGTTATTTCAGATCCTCTTGACTCTATTAATTTAATAATAGAGGATCAGATCTGCTATCATATGACAGAATTAGCTTCTTAGATATTTTATTAGATTGAAGATATTATAATAATATTATTTAATTTTTAGGTTTTGTTAACCCGGACTCGATCCTAAGACCCAACCGGGAATCAACCTGCGCAGCATCCTCAGACACTAAGTTTAAGCATTCAGCATAGTATCGGGGCCCATGTGAGTGTTTAAATCATTTAATTTATTATTTTAGATCTTGTCGACTCTATCAATTTAATAATAGAGGATCAGAACTAGATTTATATTTTGAGGATTTTGAATTTGAGAATATTGAATATAATATCTTAAATATTTTGGTAATAGTTAGTCCTCCCTTGATATCTTCAATCAACTCTATCATTGGGGATATAGGTCTGCATGATCATTTAGTTTATTATTTCAGATCTCGTCGACTCTATTAATTTAATGATAGTGGATGAGATCCAGATTTATATTTTGAGAATTTTGAATTTGAGGATATTGAATATAAATATCTCAGATATTTTTAACAATAATGATTACCCCTCCAATTGATATCTTCAATCAACTAAGTTATCATTGGGGAGTTAGGAGATAGTCGTTATACTGTCAAATGACAGAATTAGCTTGTCAGAGATTTTCTCAACCAGAGAAAGCTATAACAACATCATTAAGTTTTGTTAACCCGGATCCAGTCTGGGCATAGGAATCAACCCAGATAGCCTTGACACTAAGTTATTGCATTCGATAGTATCGGGCCCATGCGTATTTAGAATATTTGTATAATTTTAAGGCATTGAATTTGATTTTTAACCATACTTTATGATATGTGCAAAACTTATCACATTAAGTCATATGGGTGTATTTTAATTCCATAAATTTAAGCATGTGATTGTCTTATAATGTGTACCTTGTTTGTTCCATTTAAAGATTTATTCTTATCTTCATGCATTTTGCTATCATGAATTCAAATGCAATGCTACTCCAAAATGATTTATTAACATTCACTTGTATGATGTGCTATGAATCCGGTGGCGTAAAGTGTTTTAACTTATGTTCAATTATTTAGATTAATATTCATTAGTTTGCATTCAGTTCATAGCACATTGAGTTCTCTAAGTTTCAATGAAACTTAGCTCGTGATCGCTAAGAAGCTTATAGACTCATTCTTATTTAAAGACCTTTAAATTTTTTTTTTGTGAGTAGGTTTAGCTTCGATTAATCATTTTTTATTTAAGTTTAATTTAAGCTTATTAATACTCTTATTTAATCATACTTAAACTTTGTGTCAATCCAAATTTCGACAGTCTCCCGGCATCGTCCTCACATAGGGGGCTGCATCGGGGATTGCTTTGACCCACCCGCCACGCTCATCTAAGCGCAGCGGTTGGTGTCTTGCGACACCGTAGTCATAGTCTTCAATTCCACCATGCTCTTCTAAGCGCATTGGGGTCTTCAAATATCTGCATAAAAAGAGCATATATGTTGGTTTATTCTTTAATTTATCATTTTCAAATAAGTTTAATTTAAGCTCGTCAACATTTTTATTTATTTTTATTTAGGTCTCCTGTTAATCCAAAATTCGGTAGCCTCCCAGTGTTGTCCCCGCATAGGGGACTGCTTCAAGAGCTATTCGACCTTCCCGACAGCTCTACTGAGCATAATGATCAATGTCTTGTGACATTACGGTCGTGATCTTCTACCCGTTATCTCTACTGAGCATAACGGGGTCTTCAAATACCTTTGTCAATAATTGGATGACATCATTCATTGAGGAGACATACTCCTGCTTTAGACAATCAACATAGATTCTAATTTTGACATCCTCTCTTATCTGAAGATTCCTTTGTGTCAGATCCAACAAGTCAGTAATTTGTTCATTGTAAATTTCCAAAAAAAAAAAGGAACAGTGCCAATGAAAATGTAGTTGTTTATCTGAAAACTTTGCCTGTTCTTCATTTATGCGAAAGAAGAGTGTTCAAATACTGAGGTATCAATCCACTCTCTCTGGGTTCATTGTGCAATCAAGTGAATTTGGAGCTCCCCACATAGTGTATGTCTTCCCACTTCCAGTATGCCCGTATGCTAATATAAAGCTATTGAAGCCGGCCAAGCAATTCTCCACCAAGGGGAGCCCAACTATTTGGAATATATCATGTTGCGTTGACCGTTCATCGCCAGAATCGAAGTGAAGTCGAGGATTGAAATGGAATTTGGGGAGGTCTTTTGAACAATCCGAACTCCCTCTTCCTCCTTACTAAGCCGTCTCATGTGCAATATCACCTGGACGCCGCAATCGCTAGGAGGAAAAGTTGTGCACCCATTTTCTGCTAGGGTTTCCAAGCTCCGCTTGAGACGGTTTGAGGAAGACGACGGACGAGAGGGAAACAGTCTCTTACTCCGAACTGCGGGAGACTTCCCGGAAGTCGGCGATGACTTGAAATGGGCAGATTCCGGCGACATGGTATTGGGATCAACATTCTCCTTCGGGAAACTAGGCGTCCTCAGCTTCTAAGAGGATGGGGTAAGGGATTCAGATGGTGGAACACTTCCGATCCTCGTAGGGAAGAGAGGCTTCATCGGAGATGGATTCCCTGGCGAAGAGAGAGAGAGAGGAAGTCTTCCGTCTTGAAGAGCAGCCCGCGTGAAGGGAGATCGAGCATAGCAGCAAAACCGGACGAGCTCAAGCCATCTGCGAGGAATGGAGATGGACGGAGAGAGGAGATCCGCATGGGAGAAAGAGGAAGCTTTTTTTTGGCAATTTTTTTAAATTTATGATTAGAATCGAATTAGTTAATTAAGTATGGTCAAACTAAAATTTAAGAATAGGTATAGTGCTAGTGGCGACTTACGGCTCGTCGGATCTGACGCAAGCACGCGTTGAAATGAGTCAAGTGGGCGACTTGCCTTCAAATGAGCAAGTCGCCCCTCAATAATGATTTAAATAATTAATTATTCTTTTTTTAACGTTAAAGTGGGATAGCTCAGTTGGGAGATTGTCAAATTGAAGATCTAAAAGTCACGTGTTCGAATCACGCTCATTTAAGTTCTGCTTTTTGGAAAATAAATTTCTAAATTTCTTTTTAATAAGATAAATATTATTACTCGAATGGGATTTATTTTTTATTATATTTGAAAATAAATAATTATTTTTTACTCATTAAAATTGAGTGAAATAATTAACTATTTCAATAGCTTTATAAATATTTATAATTATATCTATATTTTAAAACTATTATTATTTAAAAGTGATTTGTAATTCTCATGACTCTATATTTTATGTATGCATGTATCATTAAATTATAAATGTTAAATTCTAATATATTATTAATATTTAGATTATATTTTTACACTAAAAATTCAAGATTTTATATTAGAAGAATTAAACGTATTTTATAGTCATGTACTCAAAATAGGAAGATATTTTAGTAGAATAAATGCTTTCCATCAAGATTACAACGTTTAAATTAAATTAACCCCATAAAACTTTACTCTTTCAACCGTTTAATTCTATAATAATAGTTTTAAAATATAGATATAATTATAAATCATCATTGAGTCAATTCATTTGTTCACACAACTAAAGACGCTCTGCTAGGGCTTTTTTCTTCTTTCGACTCTTCACCGTTTAGCACATCCGACTCACGTCGTGGCTCAGGCAAATGTTCATCCCATCGGCTTGATGGCGGAAAACCACCTTTCCGCTAACCTAAACACCACAGGGATGGATCCGACGGATGCCCTCTCGGTAAGTTCGTTCCTTCATCCAATGCTCGTGAAATCCTTCAAGGGCGCTTTATCGGTAACAATCTTTCCCCCAATCGGTTAACTTAATTACCGCTTTTGAGGAATGCCGGTAGTGATGTGTTGGACATGGATGTAGAAAAATTAGCTAAACCTTTCGAATATTCACTGATTGGGAAATTCAATTTACGGAGACCTCTTGATAAGATTCGCTTTCTTTCATAGTCTAAAACTTTCGTTCTTTTTGGTAGGGGATTGACCCTGCTTATCCAACTAACTAATGATCCGGACTATTCATGAGTGTTTGCGTCGTTCTTACCTTGTTTATAATTGTCAAATCGTCTCCTTAAGTGCTAGTTTGATGTTAAGGAAGAGTCCCCATTGTCCCAATTTGGCTATCTTTCCCTAACATGTGATACATTTTGTTACACATCAAGTGCTATTTGCGGTGGGGCTATATTTGGTCCCATTACAAATAGATCAGCCGGCGGGAAATCCCTTACATTTGCTCGGGTTTTAGTTGAAATAGATATTACCAAAAAGTACCCAAAAGAAGTTTGGATAGGTTCGGAAAAGCTAGGCTATAACCAAAAAGTTGAATTTGAAAATTTTCCAGTTTTCTGCTCCCATTGCAAAATTCATGGGCATGAAAACTCTGATTATTTTATTCTCCACCCTCAGCTAAAAAAGAATAAGTTAACAGACTCTAACTCCTCCTTATCAAAAGATCAACCTACTAAAATGGCCTATGTACCCAAAATCAACCACAAGGACACAAATCCGAATAAACTCATCATTTCTCCACCTACCGATTCGCAAAAAGGGCTTCACAATGAATTAGTGGAATATCATGACGATACGTCTTGTGATGGGGAAAGGGTTAAGCTGAAATTGTACCTAAAGACAACTTATTGCCCCTACCCAATCTTGCCACTTACCCTCACTAGCTCAAAGGAACAATGGTGATGACCTTGTTGGAAAACAAGAGATACTCATGGCTCTTTGACACCAACAAAAAAGCGGATTGAGGAACCCTTAATTTTAAAAACATCCAACTCATAATCAAAATGGAGATTGGAAAAATCACCACCTCCACTATCGTCATATAGATACTCAAGCTAACCTATCCTCTCAACAAATTTGACACAAGAAGGGAAATCACTATCACTATTCCATTAATTGACACAGCTAACATGAATTTTTTAAATTATTCTCTTCGATGGAGATACACGAGACCGAAAGACCATTCCAAACTTCCTAAGTCAACAAATACTAGAAGCTCCACTAGATCCACCGGATCCGCCTCCACATCACTTAAATAATGCAATTAGGTTTTCTTAAGACTTTCCTTATCCATATTCTTTATTATGCTCTTCAAAATTTCTTTCGCATCATCGTTATGATTAGGTCTATTATTTGGAATATTCATGGTATTGGGACTCCTAATGTCCGAAATCGGGTTAGAAGCCTATGTCGCACTCACAACGTCTCACTCCTTATTATTATAGAACCTCTTATTCATTCTTCTAAGATTGCTAATGTTGCTCGAAAAATCGGTTTCCAAAATTTTTTTCATAACATTAGCAATAAAATTTGTGCTTCGAAACCATCAATCACTATCACCATCCTAGAAGATCATACTCAATTGATTAATGTTCACATCTCTTTAGGGATTTCTGCCTGGGCTCTTTTTTATTTATGCACCTTGAGGAACATCCTCTGGAATAGCTTAAGATCCTTTGCCTCATCTGTCACTTTACCTTGGCTTGTTGGAGGTGATTTCAACACTATTCTTACAGCGTCCGAAAGAAGGGGGGGCTCCTCCCCTAATACCCACTCCATGGAAGATTTCTAATATGATCCTTGATAACTTAACATCGGTTTTTTGTTCTAACTTCACTTGGAACAACTCAGGACTTTGTAGCCCCATCATATTTAACTCACTCTGGATTGATCAATGGCCAAACACCACGGTTGATCATTTGAGTAGAACACTTTGGATCACGCTCCCCTCTTATTTTATGAACCCCCACTCTCAGACAGTCTCCTTCCCCCTTTAGATTTCAAAACATGTGGACACAACATAATGACTTCTTGAATATTGTCTCTATGAACTGGATGGCTCCCATTCACCAACTCGTTAAAGGTATGATCCGTTTTGGCTCAAACTTAAGCGACTCAAACAAATTCTAAATTGGTGGAACAAACATCATTTTAAAACATTTTTGCTAATTTAAAAGTATGGAGAATTTGGTTTGCTCTCTTGAAGAAGCATCATCACGACTCGAGCAAACATGACCAACTTAAGGAAGCTAGGGATAAGCTGATTAAATTTCAAAATATGGAAGAAACTTATTGGCGTCAAAAGTCGCTAGTAAACAAATAACGGCGACAAAATACAAAATATTTTCACGCTCTTTTCAAAAAAGAAAAGTTCTAAACTCTATTAAAAAATTAAAATGACAATGGCGTTGGATCACGACAAAGATTTACAAGACTTCGGTGGTAACCATTTTAAAAATTTACTTAATACCAACCCGAACTAATTGATATCTCCAATCCTCATTTGATTCCCTTTTGATCACCTCGATCAAAACAATTTACTCACATTGCACGGAATCGAGATTGGTGATACCCTTAATAGCATGAACTTCGGACTATCGGTACGATGGGTTTACTACCCATTTCTTCCAACATTGTTGGTCCACTATTAAAAGATTTGATTGATGGTTATTGATTTTTTGAGGGAAACCCCTTCCTAGAGCCTTCTACCTCCATCATTCTTATCCCTAAAAATTCAAACCCGGAATCACAGGGTGATTTTAGACCTATCTTTGCACCTTTTCAATAAATTAATTGCTAAACTAATCTCTAACCAATTAGGCCCTTTAATATTATCTCTCCCAATCAATCCATTTATGAAAGGTAGAGCTATTTACGATAACATCCTCCTTGCCCAATTAATTCATGACATCGGCGTTCCCACCAGGAGGTGAAACATTATCTTCAAACTTGATATATCTAAAGCTTTTGACAATCTATCTTGGGACTTTTATTTAAGATTCTCCGCCTATTTGGGTTCTCTCAAGCTATTATTCATCTTATTAAAATTGTGCCACGAATGCTTGGTTTTCTGTGATCATCAATAGTGAGTCGACGGTTTTCACATCTATCCATGGCTTGAGACAAGGAGACCCTCTTTCTCCTACTCTTTTATCATTCGTTGACTACCTATCCGTGTGTTTGAATGATATTTTCTTTTATAAACCTAACTTGCTTTATAAAACTCATGGTGGTATTCCGTTTCTCATCTTAGTTTTGCGGATGACTTTATCATCTTCAATGCTTCTATCCCACATATAAAAACAATCTTGAACTTACTTAAGAATTTTGGAAGGGAAAGTGGATTATTTCTTAACAAGACAAAATGTTGCTTCATTCCTTCATCCAAAATTGCCATCAATAGGATTAACCATATTCAAAGAATCACTAATTTTAAGCAACATCAGTTGCCTCTTAAATACCTTGGTGTTCCTCTTTTCAAAGGACATAAAAGGTCACATCATTTCGATGATATAATCCAAAAGATCTCTAATCGTATTTCTTCTTGGGAATATAACTTTCTCTCTTTTGGTGCTTACCCGATTAAGAGCACCCTAAATTCTTTACCTCTTTATCTCATTCAATCTATTGTGCCTACAATTCTATCATCAACAGATTGAGAGGCTTATAAATAAATTTTTTGGGGCTCTAACACTTACCTAAAAAAATGCATTGGTCCAATTGGCACAAATGTTGTGGCTCCTTGAGGAAGGCGGTCTTGTGACTATTAAAGATACAATCACCATTTTCATACAAACTTTGGTGGAACTTTAGATGCAATAATAACCTTTGGGCTAACTTCATGAATGTTAAATATTGCCAAGGAAGCACCCTATTACTTGTTCCTACAATTCTAGAGACTCTCCGACTTTGAGAAGATTATGTAGTATTAAATGGAAGGAGTCCCAAATTACTTGGGGCATCAATTCCAACTCTTATTTTGGCAAGATAAGATTGGTGGGTCCATTGACAATTACTTTCTTCTCATTCTAAACCATTAGAGTTAATTCATGCGGCATAATAATAAGTGGAATATGCCTAAACTCCTTGATTACATCCCTCCTCTATAATAGATAAGCTTAATTTCATTCAGATCTCCTCACCCAACAAGGATCGATCCTCTTTAAACTCTCACGAATGGTGATTTCAACTTAAAAATGTTTGGATGCATAATAAAAGAACTTTTGAAGTTTCTAATGTCTATGACAAAATATGGCATAACAATATTCCTACTACTTACTCCATTCTTGTTTGGTATTCTTAAGAACTTTATCCTGGTTGATTCCTTAATGTGGAACAAAGGCTTCCACTTACCCTCTAAATGTTATTGTTGTTTTCACATCAAGAGGTTAATCATCTTTTTTTTTAATGGGGCCATTGCGAAGTGGTATTGGTATGATGATCTTTTTAACAATGACCTTTTCAATGGTTCCTTATCCATATACCAACTCCTTGATATTTATTTTAAAAACAACCCTAAAGGTCACATTAAAATTACAACTGCTATTATTATTATTTGGTTTATATGGATGGCCAGAAACGAAGCCAAACACAACGGTATAGCTATGAATCACAGAAAAATTATGGCTAGAATCAAATACAAAATTAGTGAGCTATTTAATGCCAACATAATTAAGCTGAAGCACTTCAAAGGTTGTATTATTGTGGCTTCCAAATTAGGTTTTCATCTACCTATTCGAACTATATGTCATTACGAAAAGGTCGTTTATTGGGTTAAACCCAAAACAATCTAATTAAAATTAATAGATGGCTCACATCAGTAAGTTACGGTTGTGGTGGTATTTTTAGAAACTACCGGTAAAGCTCTTTATGCTTTTGCTTTTCCTCTACAAACCGTTCGTTTATATCTTTGAACTAATGGTACTTCTTCCTAGAGATTTGCCTTCAACAAGGTTTGGTTTAACATCCTGGATTGAAGTCGCTTTGCTGATTATTGACCTCTTAACTTTAAGAAATCGTGTCTTTGTTTTTTCGTGCTCAAGCATATCCAACCCTCCTTTCTAAATTCGTTATAAGATCTCCCATGTTTGGGAAGGCAATGCATGCTACCTAACAAACTTAGGTGCTAGACGAACAATAGAGCTATCTTTGATAACTTAACTCTACCTCATCATTTGAAAGGCCTAGTTAACCTCGATCGGCTACCCTATTTCGTATAAACGCATGTCTTTTGTTGGCTGGTATTGCTTGGACCTTTCGGTCCAACCCCCTTAATTTATTTTCATGTTTCTGGTTTCTGTCCACTGCTAGATGTTTCTAATTGTTCTTTGTTTATTTACTGGCTGGTTCCTTTAATTGGGGATTACGGTTGTTTGTGAACTGGAGCTCTTTGACCTTATGGAATTTTAAATGGGTTGTTGGTGTTTGGGATTCTACTGTATATGCACGTGCAACCTATGGCTGGCAGCATAAGTTTTTTTGTGTTGGTTGGTCTGATTATAATATGTATGTATATGTTAACTTGGTTTATGTTGGGACTCTCGGTCTCACCCCATCTAGTTCATTACCGGTTGATGCTCTCTATCTTCGGTTAAGCGATCCGGTTATTTTCTTTTTGATTACTGGCTGTTGTCTTTTTATTTGGAATCTGTTGGTTTTTTTCTTGACTAGGCTTGGGGTTGCGGTTTGTTCGCAAAATTTTTGTTTGGCTCCCAATCGGTGGCTCTTTCACTTCTTAATCCCATTCTTTGGTCATTAGTAGTATTTGGATTGTGTTGGAATTGGATAACTTTCATTTTCGATGCTCTCTTATCTTTACTCTGTTGGGGGCATTGTCTCGGTTGCCTTGATGTCTTGCCTGTTCCTTATACCGGAAGCTGCTGCTGCTATGCATTATTCTATACACTAACATTGATTTAGGGCCGGATACCTTCATTGATGATTATTGTCCTTCCGACGATATATTATGTCTCAAATGAAAATCACCCAATAGCTATCTGGGTTTGTTGGCTAGGATGGTCGTGAGAATTCACTTCATTTTGGTTGGTTGTAGCATTTCTGATGTAACCCTTCGACTAAAGTTTGGATGCTCATATTTGCATCCTGACTCTTGTGAATGAGCCGGAATTCTTTATCCCTCTTCTTCATTATCAATTTCATTATCCGCATTCGCTTTACATTTTGTGCACTATCTAATTGACTCAAACTTCTCTTTTGATTTAAAACTTCGGGTGTTTAGCTCTATTTTTGTAGGTTGCTTAGCTGTCATGGACTCTCTCTTCCTTGATTACTTGACCTTAATTGCTTCATTGGCTTCAAATGGTTTGCTCGAGTTACTATTTTACTTTTAATTGTTTTAATGCTTTCTTTGGATTTTGGATGTATTTAGATTGGGGTTTTTCTCCTTAGGTTGATCGTAGCTCTTTGAGCAGTAGTTCTGGAGTGTAACCCCTTTTAAGGATCTTGTAACCTTGTTTTTGTGGCAATAAAATACCCCCGTATAATGGGGTTTCCCTAAAAAAAAAAAAAAAAAAAGATATAATTATAAATATTTATAAAGCTATTGAAATAGTTAATTATTTCACTCAATTTTAATGAATGAAAAATAATAATTTATTTTCAAATATAATAAAAAATAAATCGCATTCCAGTAATAATATTTATCTTATTAAAAGGAAATTCAGAAATTTATTTTCTAAAAAACAAAATTTAAATGCAATGAGCGTGATTCGAACACGTGACTTTTAGATCTTCAATCTGACAATCTTGAGCTATCCCACTTTAACGTTAAGAAAAAATAATTAATTATTTAAATCATTATTGAGGGAGTCGCCCACTAATTGGGACTTTTATCATTTGAAGGCATTTAAAGCGTGGCACGCCATCAGCGTCGTATCAAGTCGCTAATTGGGCATTATACCTATTCTTAAATTTTAGTTTGACCATACTTAATTAACTAATTCAGATTCTAACCATACTCAATTTAAAAAAATTGCCTTTTTTTTTTTTTTGGCTGCCCGCAGAGAACGCAAGATATGCCACGCTCGATTAGGATGGATTTACATACATACCACTCAATTCTTATGCATTTCAATATTTCACACCTAAAATTTAATTTTTACTTAAATAACACTTAAATCTTTATTATTACATCAAAAATATCACCCTGGTTACTTTTTCCAAGTGAAATGCACATTTTTCTGCTTAGGGAAAGTGCTAGTTTTATAAATATTCAAGTTTAGGTGTGAAATATGTAAATGCATAAGAATTCCGTGGTATGTATGTAAATTTCCCTTCTTTTTTTTTGACATGCGAGTGGATGATGGGATAAGGTAAGGGTGGTATGGGAGGGATGACTTGGCAGCCTATTATTGGTTGGATGTGAGATGGAGGTATAGGATGCAATGCATTGATTGCATTAAGAGATAATTGGATGGATTTATCTCGAAATATGTGCTTATTTCGACAAAATTTTAAGTGCGATAATCTTAGTCAAATTATATATCTATCCTATGTAATTTTGACGTTATGGATGCAATGATGTGACCGCTTTCATGAGCGGAGGTCATTTGGCGACTTGACATCGAATTGGATAACTTTCGGTTCAAAATGCGATATTGCTCGGCGTTTGTTGTTCATGTAAACTCATCTGAATTGAGCTCAAATAGTCTAATTTGATAGGTTTTGATGTTTTGGAGCTAGCGACACGATGAATTTCGTGAACGGAGGTCGTTTGGTTTGCGTTGGCACTCGACCTCGATATGCGTCTGGCGTTGGCACGACCGCTTGATCATCAAGTTGGACAATATTTATATTTTGACCAATTTAGATGTTCTTAATGGTGAAGTCCGTTCATCGATCGAGGTTATTTGAGTTGATTTTGGTGTCGTCGCATTTTAGTCTCGATTTCGCCCACTTCAAATCATTACATTTACTAAACTCGAATTAAGCGCACAATCTCATTTGATAGTTTTGATGTTTTGAAGCTAATGGTGTCGGTTTTACGAAGGAGTCGTTGAATATATCGACTTCCGACTCGATAAGCGTCGACACATTAATAGCTCGGCGCTTAATCGATTACTCATTAGATTTTTCAATATTTATATTCTCATCAATTTTGATGTTCTGAACGAGATGGTGAAGTACGTTCATCGATCGGAGATCGTTTCGACCATTTTCGATGACGTCCAGTACATTTTGAGCCTCGATTTGTGCACTGTCACTTCCGAAGTCCGTCGAATTCGACTTGTGAGCTTGACTCGACTTATGACACATATATGAAGGTCAACAGATCCAAAAACCAAAAACCCAAGTTCTCATTAATTAAAACCAAAATCTAAATTACTAAGTTCAAAATCAAACCAAATTTCTCAAAAACTTTGGTTAAATTTGATTTTTGGTTAAAACCAAATAATGCACACCCCTACCTGAATCAATTCCTTAGATTTTGGTGTTTTGGTGTCACAAGATTTCCAGTGGGTCCCACTATATATCAGTTGCTTCGCATCTTAAAACTATCATTCCTTAGGGGCTATTTGGTTCCGTGTAATTACGGTGTAATGTAATCTAAATACGCGCAATTCTTACTTTTCCATGTTTGGTACGCGGTAATGTAATTACCGTGTAAAATTTTACGATATTTCGTTTTCCTTTCGTAGCCTATTTTCCGTGTAAACGAAATACCCTCAATCGGAATTCAGTCACGGTTTGTTAACTTAAAGCTGTCTCCGCTATAATCTTTCGCATACCCACCGGTTTGAGAAGAGAGCAAACTCGTGGCGGGGCTGAGATCATCGACATTGCTCGCTTCTTTTCCAGATAGGCGTCGCATGAATGATAGGCCGACCTTTCAATGCAGAACTCTTCCATATCCGAGATTAGGTACATCCCTTTTCATGTCAGCGACTTGTTGAGAAAGAGTGAAGGTTATCCCCTGTTTCTCCACAATCATGCTTTGATTTTGATAGTTCTATGAAGACCACGCAAGGAGAGACAAGGAGACGTCTGAGAAAGAGATGCGTCTACAAAGAAAGGTTCAATTTTTGAGCCAAAACAATCTCGAGGCGAGAGAGGTCGATGTCGAGAACGGCGTAAGTGCATGATAATATCGTCGACAATTGAAATTGCTCATTCAAAGGAGGTCAACGTTCTGAGAGATGCTAAAATAGCCGAAGACACCATAATAGAAAAACATGAAATTGCGAGAAGAGAGACGCAGATTATTATATTGAAAGAGCGGAGCGCTTGTCCAAAGACCGCAAGTTAAAAGTCAAGATCGAGGAAGACACTCGAAGTGGGAAGGAAGGTATGAATTCGCCATGGAAATTGATATGATGAAGAAAATTGAACAAATGTGAATACTTGACATTAATTAGTTTTGGGTGTTTAAAGCGTATCGATACTCATTTAGGTAAAACAATCTGTGACTATGTAACTTACTCTAATGTGTCATGAGATATTAGTATGTAATCTTTGATCTTAGGAATCGTTTAATTACTATATATGAGTATTATTTATCCTATTTTTTTTCATTTTGACTTATTACAATCATGCTTATAATCTTCTTAAAAGAATGTGTTGTATTCTCTAGTTTTTAATCTTTTCTTCTCATTTGGTTGGATTTGATTCCTGTTTGTTTGGTTTGATCTATCCATTGGTTCTAAGTTTTTCCCTGTTGAATCGGTCTTTGTCCATTGTCCTTCGATTCGAGGATTAAGCTTGTTGTTGGGTTATTGTTAGATCCATTGAGTAGCTATTTGGGCCTTGTTCGGGTCTCGACGCTCTCTTGGGAAGAGTTGGGTATTGCGCTTGTTCTTTCAAAAGCAATTATGTGAGGATTTTATTCTCTAGCATTTCATTGTCAAATGAATCAACAACCTTCAACAACCTGGAAGTGTTCTTAACTCTTTATGTGTTGGTAAAATTTTATGGTTCATTGACTAATATCTTCAATAAGGTGTGCAATGTGTAATATGATGGTAATTTAGAATTCGGAACAAAGGACTTAAGGAATCTATGATGGCCTAGGTTAGATGCCTTCAACACATTGATCAACATCTAGTTGGGGTTGGCTTTATGGTCCTCATTTTTTATTCATTGTTGTTGAGTGCTATATTAGGTGTTGGACTAATGTTGTGTACTTATATTTTCACTTCTCTAATAGTTATTATTAATCTACCTTCCCCATGTACAATTTATTTATAAATGACTACTTTACTTTCTAACACTCAAATTTATACAAGATAGTTATATTTATGGTTCAATTTATTTATAAATGACTACTTTTCAATATTAAAATTCCAAAATAAGTTTATGACCTTGTCAATCTTGTCCACTTTTATCATAAGTTTAAGTTGTGATGTGTCACCAATGGGTATATCCTAGCCAACTCTTGTATGCATTTCACCTCAATTTGGTTATATTGTTATGCTTCACTTTTAGGCATCATTCATGTCTCACTTCATTTTGTTTTATCATGGTATTTTATATCTTTAGATTCATTTCATGAATTTTTTATTTAGTTTTATGATTTTCTATCTACCAATAAATCCTCAACTTTTTTATTCACCTGGGGCTCATTGGTAGTCTTTATGATTTGAATAACTATTAACTAGGACAAATTTATGAAGAATAATGGTCAAAATCCTTCATTTCCCATTCCTAATGCTAAACCATTCGGTTTATTAGAATATAAATGTTCAAACATATTAGCTAATAAAAAATGGTTTCTATGAGCCTTCAGAGCAATATACTATGCCCAATTCTCAAGCATACCACCTTCTATGGCATGTGATTGTTTAACATTTTTCATCAATTTTAGATTTTAGAATGTGCTATTTTGATGTTATAATTTCCTTCAACAGTGGTGAAGCCAAACTCATCGTGGAAGATTGGGAAGGCGTGGAAGATTTGCAAATAGCTAAAAAATCTCCCGAGGTTAGAATATATTTTTGAAATGAAACTTGGAATCTACTAATTTTTTTTTGCATGTTTAATCCACTTCCTGATGAATGCCATTTCCATATGCCTCAAAGTTATTTGCAATGTGAACTTATTTGTTTGTTGCTTGATAAAGCAATTAGGGAAAGAGATGTAAATTAGAGTTTATTTTCATTGTCTTCGGGTAAAATGGATCATGCGTGTCTTTACAAAGAAATTATGCTTCCTTGTAATTAATTGTTATGGTTGCTAACCTCATTTTTTATTATAAATGGTTTGAAATCCTTTCATTAACTTCCTCAATTACTAGCAACTTTAAAATTGGTCTCATACCTTCTCTCTTCTGACTCATTTTACCGCTTTATGCTTTCTTTGAAATAGTTCCATAGCCTCGCTATCATCAAGAAAATTATTTCCCTTATCTTTGTATCAAATTTGAGAGTTTATGTTCTAAACATCATTTATTGATTAAAAAAACTATATTAATATGTGCTTTACTATGTTCTCATTAAAAGGATTACTTGTTAACATACTAAGTTCCTTTGTAATGATCGTTAATTAGGACATGAATATCGAGAAGCACTTCATGAGGTGAGAAGTGTGAGGCCATTCTTCAAGCAGAGAGAGATGAAACCACGAATGATCCTCGTGAAAGGATTGAGATAGCACATGCTCATGCTTTCGCCTTTACCAAATCTTAACTTGTTTTACATTGTACTAATTCTCACTCGAAGAAGAAGAGTTCTTGCCTCTGAATCTTTCCGAGGCTTCTTCTAAGCGTTTCGTGAGCTCTCAATTCCATTATGCAGATTTTATTAGTGTAAGCTAATATACTTTCAACAATTTGGTTTCATTTGTCGATGAGTGAGTAATGGTTCTTTTAAGGCAAAAGCTCAAACTTACAAATAATGGTGGAGTGGATGGGGTGTTGTTGATTATGGCTTGTTATGTTAGTGAATGAAATTGTTTTCTTTTAATAAAATTTGATAATCTCTTTATGAGTTTTCATTTAAGAATTTTTTTTAAATTTTTTTTATGTAAAGTAAATAAGAGTAGTGGTTTTTTCCTGAAATATTTTCATTTTCTCTATGGTTAATCATCCTCTTAATTATGCAAGACATGTCCAATCAAAATCATCCAGCTTTTATCAAATCATCAAATAATCCTTTCGCTTTTCATAAATAACATCATTTTAGTAAGTAATTTATTTCCGAGAAAGGAATGGATTTGATTTTATAGGCATCAAATAGTTCCAGAGTCTTTTGCAATCCCCTAGTTGATTTCTATTTTCAATGCTCTTACTTCTCCTACCACAGATAGATATTCGATAAGAGCATGTAGTTTCCACCGTTGTTCCACTCATTGACTTTGTGCAACAAATCTTGTCATTTCTAGATTACTAGACAACAAGCACCCAACAGCTCTCCATACACTCGCTCCCATGAGCATCGAATGAACCAAGTTTAGAGCTCTAAATTGTTATCTTTAAGAATTTTTAATAACAGTTTCTCAGTATTAATTTTTGTGAATTTGGAGTTCTGTTAGCTAATTTTTCAAATACAGAGTTCATTATTCATATTTTTGCTTTGATTTTTATCATACTTTGTTGCAAATATACATGTACTCTTATTTTGCTCTCATCTTATAGAATTTCAAAATTTTTTAGGTCATTATTTGACCTAAATATATTTTAATATATATATATATATATATATATATATATATATATATATATATATATATATATATATATATATATTCCTATGAAAGTAAAAAAAATAAAAAATATTTTAAAATAAATAATAGATATCATTAAAATAAATTTATTTATCGTTCAAGTTATATAAAGGTCTATCATCATATTGTTTTTTTCTACTTTAAAATAAATATATTATAATCTTTTTTTAACTAAGTAGTAAATTTTTATTTATAAAATATTTATATTTTAATATATAATTAATTTATTAATTAATGAAAAAATTTCACTAATTTCTAAATATAGTATTCACAATACAATTTACTTTACTTTTCATATGCTCAACAAAAAAATAAATACGTATACTATTTACTTTACAAATAACAACAAGAAAGTATTCGAATTCACTTTTTCACTTTACTGTATTTCACTCATTCTAAATGTCCAAACGACCTTAGAATAGTGATTTTGACTCAATTTTGTATTAAATAGAGATTATCTTTAAAAATCAAATGATTTTGATATTTTTATTATTCTATTACTTATGTATCCTCCAAAATTTTTAAGATCGCTTATATACATACTTTACAATTCTTATATATTTACATATATAATATCTAAATTTTAATATTTACATAACAATATTTAAATATTTAATATTATATCAAATATATCATTGATTTTAAATACATTTTATGTCTAAAAAACATCAAAACATCAATTAGATTTTTTTCAAATAGTGCATAGAGTGACTAATTTTCTAATATAAATGACTCATATGATACTCAATCTATCTATAAAATTATCATATTTCCACATTCAACATTCAACAAAATGATTTTTAGCAAAAGAAAATATAGTAATTGCAAGTAATTTTATAGCTTTGCACATTTTTGCTAGATTATTGACAACTTAGATGCTAATATTCATTATCGTCTATCTTTCAACATTGATTATTGAGTGATATCAAACATCAATTGTCATCTAATATGACATTGGCCTTTTCCATGAACTGATGTTAAACATTAATTGACATATAAAATTGTAATCGCCACCATTCAATATCTATTACATATGAAAATTCAACCCTTAATATATCATTTGAAAATTCATTCAATAAAGCATGAATTTTGATGTACTTTTTGAAATAAAATTGCATCAAAAAATTCAAGATCATTCGTCTACTGATTTCAATGGATTTATAATCAAATTGAACATTTAAATAAGGCATACCTAATAACACAAAGAGCAACCTATTTTGAATTGAAATGATCCTGAATTAAACACTTAAGTTATAATAGGAACCTTCAAATAGGAGTATGAGTCAAGCTAACTTGTGAGCTAGCTCGAGCTCGGCTCGATAAATAGCTTATGAGCCAAACTCGTAAAAAGTTAAACTTGAGTGTCTCTCTCGACCCATTAGCTTACAAGCTTGCTCGTTTAAATATATTAATATAAAATTCACTTAAAATATGTTAGAATCTAAAAATTTAAATATAAAAATATCAAAAATGTTTAAAAATTATATTTACTTTTCTTTTATTAACTGAAATTTTATTATGTTTCTTCTAATTTATCAAATTTTTATTACTTTATTACAAAATTGTAGATGATGATAATAATAATAATAATAATAATAATAATAATAATAATAATAATAATAATAATAATAATTATTATTATTATTAAACTCTAATGCTTTAAATTTTTAGTTAATTACAATAACTCAAATACAACTTTTAAAATTAATTAGTTAATAAAATATGTGCAACCTATCATATTATCTTTCAATCAATTCGTATTAATTATAATCATTAAAAGAAAGAAAATATACTCTTAAGGCCATTAAACTATAACTTTCTCTAATAATATCATCAAGACAATAATATAATATTATTAATATGACACTGAAAATTCTATTAGTCGAAGCACGAATCTTGATGTCAAAAGCAAGTTGATCGTTGAAACTAGTCGAGATCAAGCACTTAAAATATCATTGAAAACTTTGGGATATCAGTTAAATCCGTAAATAGCTCTCAAACATGGAGTGTTTAAATCGCATCTCGGGCGGATCTAACGAGCCCAAGATCTCATAATTTTGACTTCATTTGAGCATTCAAATACTTAAAATACATCAAATGATCAAAGGAATCATTTTGAGCCGTCCGATGGAGAGGAGTGGTTCAGATTTTTCATGTATTTACAGAGACGTCACTCCTCCAATCTATAAATAGCCATTCATTCTTCATATGAGGGGAGCCCAAGCAAGATAGAGGAGAGAGCTCCAAAGCTTGAAAGTCCTCCAAGCACAATCGTGCCACCACCAGACGGTTGTCAACCACCGTGATTATCACCATGCCGTGCATCCTCACCGTTGTCAATCCAATTGGTCTCCATCATGGCGACCTTCATCGTCGTCAGCGTTCTCGTTGTTCACCATCATCTACCACTAGCTCTACCGAACATGACTACATAGCTGTTGTTCCCTTCTCATATATAATTCTATAATCCCATTATCGGGAAGATTTTGTACTCTGAAACAGATACATAGTGAAAGCTTTTTACTGGGCTAGGCCCCGTGATTTTTTCCCTCTTTTCGAGATTTTTCACGTAAAAATTTCTAGAGTTTTCTTGTTCACTCTTTAAATACCTGTGTGTGTGCTATATTTCATAACAAGGCTAAGGCATAAAATTTTACTCTACCATAACTGGTTTTCTAGCACGCAACAATTTGGCGCCGTCTGTGGGAAAAGAACCCCTCAATCACAATTTCTGTGAACACCCGTGTCATGGCCAATAGGCGCAGTACTCGTAACAACGGAGCCTCCCGCTCTAATTCCTGTCACTCTCAAAACCAATCCTTGAACCAAGGACGCTAACTTTCTGCCTCACTTCCCCATAGTGACCTGTGTGAAGGCGTGACAGAATCTCTTTAGAAGATCGTGCACCAAATGGAAGAGTCTCAAAATGAGATGATCCGACTTTCATAACATTACGTGGCAAACACATCTCCCCAAGATCGATCGTTAGCGCGGAGGTCAAAATGCTAATCTCCCGATGATGAAGTTCCTCCGCCGGCGTGATGCGATCTCGACACCGCCTTCTACTCATCCATCACGTGCATGCCTAATCCACCAATTATTGCGTGGCACTTTCTCGTCTGTTGACTCCACTCGTCATGTTATCGTGCAATGCAATGCTTAATTTTCACCTTGAAGATAGAAATCATCCTCCCCTCACGCCTATGAGAGTCATCACCTTTAGCTAAAGCTATTCTTCAACATCCTATTCCAGGTTTCAAGCTTTCATTGATTCCTATGATGGGGCAACACCCATATGAACATATCAACCATTACAGACCATCATACATTTCCAATGAGCTCTTGACACACTGCTTTGTCAGGTCTTTTATGTTTCTCTCAAGGGCAAGCTCGCACTTGGTTCTACTCCCTTCCAAGGGGATCCATCCGTACCTTTGACGAACTCGCCAAGATTTTTGTGGGACAGTTCATTGCATATGGTAGCTACACGTTTATTATGCAGCAAGATTGTAACCTCGCCCTTTATAATGACATTTTAAACAAGGGGGTCTGGTATACGGGAACCAATGGAATGGGCCCTAACTGCATCCTCAAGCTACAACATGATGGCAATCTCGTCATCTACAATAATAAAGGCAAAGTTGTGTGGGCTAGCAACACCAGTCACAATAGTTGGAATTCTTATAGTCTTATCCTCCAAGAAGATCACAATATCATCATCTATGACAAAGACCTTAACCCTATTTGGCCCACCGGCATCCATACTTAATCCTTAATAAAAATATTCGTTATCTATATTCATATAATTTAAATAATATGGCAATATGATGCTTATAATATTCCCAATACACAAGTTCCTTTGAAATGTTATGTTATGTTACATTATGAGTAAAAGATGAATTATGTTTGACATTATTAGTGAAAAGAACATCTTTTCAACATTTATAATTAACCCCTCTTCATTTTTTTTTCTTAATTAGTTGTTTCTTTTTATATTCTTTGTGATTAATTTGATGAGATTGATATAAATTATAAATCATAGCAACTATTCAATTTTTCAACAAATGTATAAACATTTTAATGTAACTCTATGTTTAATCCTTCTAGTTTACTTATTAAAATTTTTAACTTTTTATTATCATATAAAAGTCCATAATTTTATGGACATAAAATTTGACACATTTTGACCTTATTTTCCATATAATAGTCACATATACCTCATCATCCTAACAAAATCATTTATAAAGTCACTTTAAATGTAATTGTCACTCCTTATTATCACAAACAGACTATCATTCCTCTATTTCAATCACTAATAAATTTCTACGAATGTATGAATAATTAAGTTGCAAAAAATAAAGATATTGCGGTAGCCCCATTTTTTGTGATCGGGATTATCCGGTGTCGTATTTTAGCGTACTTGGTTTTGTTGGAAAGGTAATGAAAAGTACTACAAATTTTATGTTGACAACTTTCGATAAATCTCTCCCAGGTAGCTGCAGTTTTTGTGAATGTATGAATATTTAAGTTACAAAAAATAAAGATATTGCGGCAGTCCCAGTTTTTTGGCCCTATCGGGCTCATCCGGTGTCAGATTTTAGCGTGCTTGGTATCGTTGGAATGGTAATAAAAAGTACTACAACTTTTACATTGACAATATTTGATGATTCACGCCTGGATAACCGAAATTTTTGGGAATGTATGAATATTTAAGGTGCAGAAAACATATATATTGCGGTAGCCCCCATTTTTTCGTCCGCATCCAAGATAGATTTTAGCGTGTTTGGTATCGTTGAAAACGGAATAAAAATTTCTATAACTTTCACCTTGATAATATTTGTTAATGATAATATGACGTATATCAACATAATGATCAATGTTTGCTAACAGCTAATTTTTATATCCATCTTTTTTACTTTTTAATCTCCTTTGTTATTTGAAAAATGTCCTAATCAACCACTATCATAATTTAACTTCTCGCATTTTCAATTGATTGTCTCTTGATGCTAATCTACATAACTATGCTGAAAACATTTTAGTTATAATTTTGAGATTATCTTACCTTAATTTATAATAAACTTAAAATTAAGATAATACATTATGACAACATAGATTAAATGATATCAAGAACACTAGAATGTGTCTAAATAAACTTAAAATAAGTATTTAGAAACATAATTAACTATGACTTGATGTTACTTTTGGGAGAGAAGATCTACATCATTTAAAATTTTATATCCTTTTAATCGAAAAAAGAATCTTGATTGGATAAATGCATAGTTTAAGATTACTCAATTTATAGTTTATTAAGTCATTGTGATACCTCAAATCATTAATAATTAAGGTAGATATTTTAGACATTAGAGTTTCATCCGCTACGCATATATTGTTACTTGCCTATATGTTAACTATCACTAACTCGTATTATTTGGCACATATTATTAATTATTATTAATGTCTATTATTATCATCACCAGATGATGATCATAAATTACATAAACATCTTTGCCACCATCATCCTTAAGCTACTATCATCTTATAATATTATTCAAAATATTATTGCATAATGGTATAATATTTATATATAATAAATTTTTTTATAGATATTGCATAGTTAAAATAGCAATTGCAAGTTTCATAATAAGATATAAACTCTAAAAATAAAATTTATGATATTAGAGATAACATGCATGAAAATAAATCTTTTTTATTATAGGAATCAATATAATTTTCATGAATTTATGAGCTAATAAATTAAGATAATATTATCAATGTTAGTTAATATTTCATTGTAAATAATAAAAGATATTTACAGCACATTTATAATAAGAAATTGAATATCAAAGATAAGACTACTAATCTACATATATATATATATATTTAATGTAATTCCTCTAATAAAGAAGAATATATTTGACCTTTAAAACATAAGAGATACTTACCATCAAGTTATCAAGTTATACAAATCCATGCTCTTTGGAATCCAAAGTAACTATATCCTATAGGTGTTAATTCAAAGGTGCTAAATAATATGAATTTCTAATTAATTACAAACATACAAATAAAGAAATTATAAACTAACTCCTTCTCAGTTAGGCGCAACCCAATTAGGCAACTAACTTAGGTTATACCACACTCAAGTCAAATTAGTATTTGCCATCTACCCTTAAGATCTTTAACTACAACTTTCTCCAATAAAATCATCAATCCCGTTATCTAGCATGTCCAAAATGGAGAGTAGATGGAGAAGAGCTCTTATCCCGACAAGTCGATTTGACAAATCCAATCCGTTATCTGTCCAAAATAAAGCATCATATTATTAAATCTTGTTAAAGCTCCATAAGCCACGAAATCAATTTGAGTGATCCAAGATCTGTGACATGCCCAAAGGGTCAACTAGTTTTCAATGACTAACTCCATGCATCACATTTGTTGGTGGGCATTTATTGACCTCAATATATTTAGATAGGGATTTACTCTATAGCTTCATTGTAGCTCTATGGTAGTTTTGGAGTTTACCCCTTTAAGGACCATGTAATCTTTTTTTGTAGCAATAAAATCCCCATATGGGGTTTTCCAAAAATAAATAATAATAATAATAAATAAAATAATAATAATAATAAGTAATCCAATTATCATATTAAAGACTTGTGGTCTATAATTATGTGCCTCATATAATGCTCAATTAATACACAACTATTACATATTATGAAATAATATATATTATTATGCGCTTATTATATCAATCTATAATAATACATATATTCTATATACAATAATTTTAATATTAATTGAACAGCATATAATATTATGATATTAAAATTTGAATATAGATTTACATTTTGAACTTTATATGTAATAAAAGAGCGATGAAGATTAAGCACACATCATCTAATTGGGTGACATAATAATATATACATTGAAGTACTGCTTTCCACTTGCAAAGGGAAGTGATCAATCTTTGAAAGATCCTTCAATCCATTTGTTTTAAAGGAAAGTCAAACATTAGATTATTAATTTTCATGGAAAGGGATTTTTTATTATTTTTTAATATGATAAATTTTTCATTAATATATATATATATATATATATATATATATATATATATATATATATATATATATATATATATATATATATATATATATATATATATATATATATATTTTCAATTAAGTTTATTTTCTATGTTTCATTAGTTTGAGTTTTCCCATATATTTCTAAAATTCAGATCAAATATTAGAGACATCAAGTGAAATTAATTTGAATTGATTAAAATTAATTCGATGAATTTAATTTGAATTGTTTAAAATTAATTAATTTAATTTAAAATAAACTAAAATTGAAGGTTAATGGTGTTTTGAGTTGGATTTTAAAGGAAAAAAATATTACACCATCTATATTGTCTCTTCTTCTGACAAATTTGATAAGGTTTAACTTAGCTTTCAAAGGAGATTGTTGTAGTTTGCAAACTTGATTATTTTGGTGAATGTGTCAATTATTTGATTGGTACATAGCATTATATATCTGTTTTATTGGGCGACCCAATTAAGTAAATACTGTGAATCACCATTTGAAAAACTCAATTACATCCGGCAACTGGAATTCATTTATATTTAATAATTATGACTTCAACAAATCAAAACTTATATATACACGATCAATAATAAGTAAATTATAAATGCAAGAGAGGACATTAATTCCCAACAAACTACCATGGCCTCCTCTTTCAACTCGACTATGATCCTCCTCCTAATCGTTATAGTCATGATGAGCCTTAGAACAAAGGCGAACCCTCTTGGCGCTAGTATGGAATCCGGGCAAAGATTGGGGCCGGGGGAGTCCCTTGCATATGGTAAGCGTTTATTATGCAGCAAGATTGTAACCGCCTTTATAATGACATTTTAAACAAGGCGGTCTGGTATACGGGAACCAATGGAATGGGCTCCAACTGCATCCTCAAGCTACAACATGATGGCAATCTCGTCATCTACAATAATAAAGGCAAAGTTGTGTGGGCTAGCAACACCAATCACAATAGTTGGAATTCTTATAGTCTTATCCTCCAAGAAGATCACAATGTCATCTATGACAAAGACCTTAACCCTATTTGGTCCACCGGCATCCATACTTAATCCTTAATAAAATTGTTTGTTATCTATATTCATATAATTTAAATAATATGGCAATATGATGCTTATAATATTCCTAATACACAAGTTCCTTTGAAATGTTATGTTATGTTACATTATGAGTAAAAGATGAATTATGTTTGACATTATTAGTGAAAAGAACATCTTTTCAACATTTATAATTAACCCCTCTTCATTTTTTTTCTTGATTAGTTGTTTCTTTTATATTCTTTGTGATTAATTTGATGAGATTGATATAAATTATAAATCATAGCAACTATTCAATTTTTCAACAAATGTATAAAGATTTTAATGTAACTCTATGTTTAATCATTCTAGTTTACTTATTAAAATTTTTAACTTTTTATTATCATATTAAAAGTCCATAATTTTATGGACATAAAATTTGACACATTTTGACCTTATTTTTCATATAATAGTCACATATCCTCATCATCCTAACAAAATCATTTATAAAGTCACCTTTAAATGTAATTGCCACTCCTTTTTATTATTGCACGCACTCGTTTAACGCATTCATGTGTACCCTCACTCATTATCACATTATTCCATATCCTTATCATCACAGCCAGTCTATCATTCCTCTATTTCAATCACTAATGTGCCCATCATCTTATGCTCTCATACTAGTCATGCCCCCATTTTGCTTGCTCCTATATGCTTGTTGTCACACAAACTTGCATCATGGTTGCTCGATTCTATGCATTAGCATTTTTTGTCGTTATTCACAACTTTTTATTCATTCTACTCATCCATTCAATTGCTTGACCTTATCACCTGTAAATTTGCGACCGGAATTTTTAAGGGTTTCATTCATTTTAATAGAAAATTATAATCATATTGATTAAAGGCTTTCTATTGTTGAATTACATTTATTATAATCTTAAAGAAAAGTCTAGAAAATTAATTTGATTTCTTAAAATTAATAATTTAATAGTTAATATCTCAAGCTATATATATCTTCAAAACTATGCTCTTCCCTTCAATTGGTAATACTATCCTTTTTTTATTTAAAATTATTGATTGTTTTTTTTATTTCTTACATTGACTTTTAAGTGGCTCGTTGAATGACTAAATTAGCTTACAAAGGAGATTGCTGTAGTTTGTAAACTTAATTATTTGAATTATGACATTATATATTCTCTAACTGTGCTCGTCAGGATCTTTCAAATAAATAAATAAATAAATTGTGCTCGCCAGGTGTGAGAAACCACCTCAGCCCTCTTCTTTGTATTTAGTTGTCATTTTAAGTCGTAAATTTTTTGTAATTTATTCGTATTATTGATTAAACTATGTCATTATTTATTTATTTTTCTTCTCACTGTGTGCCATTTATCTGTTGTTTTTCATATGCAATAAAAAAATTATATATTAAAATAAGAAAGGCTAATATCTATGACAAAGTTATAAGTGATAATATTTAATTTTGATTAGCTAAAGCTATTCTGTTTGTTTGTGATAGAAATTACAGAGTTTTGATCTCTTGAAGTTTAATACAAACAACATATTATCAGAATAATATTAAATATATTTCATTAATATTACATTAAATGGAGTTACCCGTAACAAATCATAATGACCTCAAAGGTAAAATTTTCGCATTTACAAAGGAAATTATAATCACTATGTTCTCTTTCTTTCGAAGGATAAGAATTACAAAGTCGTTAACTTCTCTTATGATGTGATGATGAAGCCATGACAACATTATATGTGGAATAAAAGGTTGTGGAAGCAGCGAATTAGAAAATAGAAAATGGGCATTTACAAAAATTATATATGGGAATCTTTATAGACCGAATTAGTCTATAATATTTATAAATATTTATATGGCTATATGTTAAACGAAGAACCCATACATCTAGCACACAAGCAAGATATATGGAATGAAAAAATGGGCATTTACAAAATTCGCTTTGGTGAGTTACGTGCTCTTAGTACTCTTGGTGGGCACCTTTCCAAATTTTCTTGATTCAAGGTCTCTTTCATAAGATCATGACCCTGAGTAGAAATACAAGAACATCAATGCAGATGCCTAAAGACATTGTTTATAAAAATAGTAAGTTTGTGTTCTTTACCTTCTCTTCCTTTAAGAATACTTGTCACCCAAAAAGATTCCAATCATTGTGCTTCTTTCTTTTGAGCGACAAGCACAACAAAAGCAATTGACTTCTCCTCTTATGATGTGATGATGAGCTCATGGCATCATCGTAGGTGGAATAAAATGAGGTAGAAACAACAATTAGGGGTGATGAATAGAAATTGGGCATCTACTTGAGTAATGAGCTCCTATGACTTACATCCAACTGACTTACATATGAGATCGCTAATGGCATTACTTATCAGTTCAAAATATGCTAGACTCGGTTTTAGGTGTTGAGATTGCCCTTTACTATAATGAATGTATGCATTGTTAGCTAATAGGCTACCATTTATATAGGCCAAGAATTTTCAAATTATATGTTTATTCATCTATGAAAAATCCATCAACTTTTAAAACCTAGAATATAAACATCTCTAGATAGTATTCCATCATTTTAAAGACAATCATGATATTTTTGAGATTATGAAGGAGAATGTGAACTCACCATTAGAGTTGGTATTCATTATATTTAGTGACAATCAATAATGATCAGCAACAATAATAATAGTCTACAGTGATAGGTAGATCATAATAATAATTTTTTAATAACTAAAAATTCTAAATTTTATTTTGGATATTTTGAAAAAAAAAATTATTTACTTTTAAAAAATAAAATACTCAATTTTAAAATAAAATCGAATAATGATAACAATGCAAAATAAAATTAATCTCAAAAGACTCTTATAAGTTATAGATTAATTCTAGTAAAATCATTATCTAACACCAACTTGCATATAAATATCAAATTAAAAAAAAAATTAATTTTTGAGTTGAGGCCAACCATATATTAATATTCTCATATTATAATATTTTTAATTATTCAAAGTATAATCAAATTAGATTGAATTTTACTTATGTGATTGTTTTGTGTTGTCTCTTTTCTCCGTGTCTCGAGTCAATTCCTTTTAGGCTTAATTTTAAATTTGGCTTAATTAAAATTTTAATTTGTTAATTAGGAATTTTAAAAAAATTTAAAATAGGCCAGTCCGGTCGACGGCGTGATTGTCCGTCAAGCCGTGGCCCATTAAATAAATAATATCTTTAATTTTATTTTAAAAAAAACTAAACACACAGTAGTAGTCTTTTGGCCATATCAGGATCATATAGTGTCGGATTTCAGCGTGCTTAGTATCGCTGGAAAGATAATAAAAAATTCTACAACTTTTATGTTGATAACTTTCGATGAATTTCTCCCAGGTAGCCGCAGTTTCTACGAATGTATGAATAATTAAGTTGCAAAAAATAAAGATATTGTGGCAACCCCGTTTTTTTGGCCGTATCGGGATTATCCGGTGTCGTTATTTAGCGTACTTAGTATCGTTGGAAAGGTAATGAAAAGTACTACAAATATCATGTTAACAACTTTCGATAAATCTCTCCTAGGTATGCTTTTGTGAATGTATGGATATTTAAGTTGCAAAAATAAAGATATTCTGACCCCATTTTTGGCCTTATGCTCATCCAAAGTGTCAACTTTTCATCGTCCTTTCTCCTTAGCAACTTTAAGGACTCGATACACTCTTTCATATAAAGTTTAGAGTTCTCTCACTAGAGAAGTTGGAACCTGACATTATCGAGTCCAGAAGGACTATTTGATTTGACCAGTAGTGTTATTCCACTTTACCCATCATAGGCTGTCAACTTGTTATGGGTTGGAACACTCGCATTTGGTTTCACCGTTGGTTGTACAACTTTTTTTTATTTTAATAATGGCTGTTGAGCATGCAGTTCAGTATTTCTCTTTCTCTACTGCTTCTGGGTTAGCTTGTTTCCAAATGAGGAAGATTTTGTGTTGCCACTTCTTCTTGAAGCTTTGGCCTCCATATTTTTTTTTTACCGGACCTTTTGGTGATTCCCACATCATTCGGTGTCACCGATGTTCACCGTGTAGGACTTCCTCTCGAGGTTTCGCTCTCCAGATTTATTTTTCTTTCTACCGGGACCTTTTGGTAGTGGATTCCTGGATGCGATGTCTAAGTGTCACTCGATGCTCAAAACTTATTTAGAATGATCTTGAGTTCTTACTACCGTTGATAGTAGTTTCTGTAGTGGAGCATTCTTGGCTTCTCTGATAATTGGCCTTTGATATCTCTTCTTCATAATGCCTTTTCCTTTGATAACCTTCAGAACTCTATGTGCTCGAGCAGATAGAGTTTCATGTTGTTTCTTCAGAAGGGCTGAAGGTGACTGCTGCTGAGCTCAAAAATATCATTTAACATCACTAGTAGAGCTATTCCTTTTCACCCAACTCAAAAATTTCAAATTTATTGTGGGGTAAAAATACTCGCGTCTGATTGTAAGGTTAGTTGTATGACTAGTGATTCAGACAACAACTCGAGCTCGTTTAGTTTTCTTCTTCTTTGCCTTCTACTCAATTTTCCTCCGTAAGAGGAGGCTTCAATATCATACCTTTATAGTGCGAAGGTTCAATTGATAGTCGCATTCAAAGGTATGACTAAAATTTTTTGCTCAATGACGGTTCTTTCAAAGACGGCATCTCAAAATGACCAAATCTTTCAAATACAACGCTCTCTTTTGAGGAACCTCGATGCGATGGTAGCCATTCCAGTTGTCCTCCTCCTTTGCATTGATTGGTGTGTGCAATATGTAGGTGCTTCAAGTAGAGGATTATTTGCAATAGCAATGACTGTGAAGTCTATACTTCCAGATTCAAAAGTAGCTCCAACATCCCCAGTAATGATTACATCAATAATCAGATGAATATTGGCTCCGTGACCTAGTTGCATGATGAGCGTTATAAGGTCAATCGATACGAACAAATAAATTAGTCATAAGAATATGATTGATTTAAATTTAATTTCATTCATAATTGATTTTAAATTTTAATTTTATCATGCTCCACAACTACTATATCTCAAATTCAGCAAAGATGGAAAGAGAAACATATCCCAGTGAGTGCAGAATATATATGAGCTCAAAATTACCCGACCTCTCGATTAAGAAGAGTTATTTAAATGTGTTGGTGTAATTTTCAGAAGGTAGATGAATAGTACATAAGACACTACCCAGAGATTTTTCCTTCATTTTGTGAGGACTTTAGATCTGGTTTCAGGTTTCCTATAGGCACAAG